>SJYX01021096.1:314642-373703 GCA_006410675.1 Oreotragus oreotragus
TTTTTTTTTTTTTCTCATCTGTTAAATGGGTAAAATACCTGCTTTCCTAGTTTCTATGGTTTTATGAATACCTAGTAAGATAATCCAAAGAAGGCAATGGCAACCCACTCTAGTACCTGTCTCTTATACACATCTAAAAAAGAGAGAGAGAGAGAGATTGGCAAATTATCTTCCAAAGTGGCTACTTTTTTAGTCTCACAGCAATGAAGGAGAATTCCAGTTTCTCCCCATGCTCACCAACACTTGATATGATCAGTCTTTTTGAAAATAACTATTCAAATGAGTGTGGTGGTATCTCATTTTGGTTTTCAGTTGTATTTCCCTAATGATAAATTATATGAGCATCTTTTCATGTGTTTGTTGGCCATTTATATATTTTCTTTGGAAAAGTATCTATCCAAACCTTTGCCCATTTTTTTTTCCTTTTTTTTAATGTTTGTCTTACTTTTGAGTTGAAGAGTTTTCTTTTTATATGTTGTGGATACAAGTTCTCTACTAACTTTATGATTTATAAATATTTTTCTCATAATCTGTGGCTTAGTTTTGTATTTCCTTATTGATGTGCTTTGGAGCACAAATGTTTTTAATTTTGATAATGTTCAAGTTATTTATTTCCTTTTATGGTTATGCTTTTAGTATCAGATCTAAAAAATCGAATCCAAGGTCACAAAGCTGTTCTCTTACTTGATTAAAATTATTGAATTTCATTACTTTTAAAATGATCGAGAATGATCTGGACGCCACAACAATGCCTTAGCCATCTGTTTTTTTAGTTTCATGCTTTAGTGGTTGTGTTAATGATAGGAATCCAGAGGCCAGGTATACTGTTGTCATTTTAAGTAATTATAACTTGGCCCCAGAAGCCTTATATTTTCCATTCTGCTGAGCACTGTTCTCAAAAAGTTCCTTCCTGCCTGTTTGCCATCCATTTCCTTTGACCACCCCAGCCCCAGGCAGCCATTGGTCTGGACATAATTGAGTCTCAGATTATTGAGTTAAATTTTAAATTTAATTGAATAGTTCAAAATTTCCTGCACATCTTATTCTTTGCGTGAGAAGATGGCACTCTTTTTTATAAAATTTGTTTGCTGGAATTTATTTCCTTTGCAGTGTTGTGTTAGTTTCTGGTATACAGCAAAGTGATTCAGTTATAAATTATTGTGCCACGAATGTCAGGTTTATTCTTAATTTTGTAGCCTTGCAAATTAAAATTAGCATCTCATTAAAATATTAAAACATCTCATGTAGAGATTACTACATTTGCTTCCTTCTCTTGAGAAAAATATACTCATAAACCTTGGTTTTGTACTCCAGCAAAGGCCTAGAACACTGTTTTTTTAAAAAAATTCTTGAAGGAGACAAAAACCTAAGCTTTGAAAGCCTTCCAAGACAGGCTAATTGGATGTACATAAGGTGCTGACCCTGGCCTAGTGAGTTTGGGCCAAGGGGCACCCCCAGTGCTTATCAGCTTAAACCTGAGCCCGCTGACCTGGCAGGCAGAGAGAGGACCTGTAACAGTTTCTTCTGCCCGTGACAGGGCGACCCCAACACTCACACCCAGAACCCAGTGAAAGCCGTATCCAATTGTTCTTTTCAACTCTGAAATGTCTCTGGGGTCTCTTGGTCTCCAACCTGATTTTTGGTGAACTCCCTTGGTCTCCTATCTGCTCTCTCTTACCTGATTTACCCACGTTTTTCATCCTAGACTCTGACAGCTGCTCTGCCAGCCTTTTGAATTGTTCTCCAAAAGATGTTCCCTCTTGTAATGCTCAGCTTGGCTCCACTGGATGCAGAGATCCAGAAAACACTATCCAGCATCAGCCGAGAGCCCCAAGCCTTCTCCTCTGAGAAAGCGCTGGACACTGACGTGCCTTAGCTGCTTCCATCCTTCTGCCCTTTGTGTGAGAGTACTCATTTCTCCATTCCCACCTGGCCTACTTTTATCAGATCCAGTAACCAGCAGCCTTGTGGAATCTGATGCTCTGCTCTCTTCTTCCATTGTCTGATCTTACTTGTTTTTCCCTTCTGCTGTAGCATCTCAGTGGTTTTACTGTGTTGCTGTGTGCTCAGGCATTTCACTTGTGTCTGACTCTTGGCGACCCTATGAACTGTAGCCTGCCAGTCACCTCTGTCCATGGGATTCTCCACGCAAGAATCCTGGAGTGGGTTGCCATGCCCTCCTCCAGGAGACCTTTCTGATCCAGGAATCAAACCGACATCTTCTGAATTGCAGGCATGTTCTTTACCCACTGAGCCACTATGGAAACCCAATTCTGTGGGCTTTTTATTAGATTCTGCTTTGTATCATAGCAGGTACAGCTCTCAGAATTCAGAGTAGGGCTAGAAGAGACCTTAGAGGTATTCAAAGCATGAGCCTTTATAGAGGGACTTCTATGTAAATGTTTTCCTTGAAATAGTTATGATTCCTTTCATGTGCTTAAGAAATTATTTTTCATAGGTTTTTTTTTTTTTTTGGCCAACTTCTTTGTGAATTACCACAATTTCCAAATTTTAAAAAGTGATAATAATCATAATGTAACTTGGAAATTTCTGACATCTGCATCATTTCTTCTTTCATTTTTTTGTCTTCATCCTCCTATTTTACTTTTCCACTTACTTCCCAACTCTCTCTCCAGAAAGATGACAAATATTTATTTCTAGGAACTCAGTTTACTCATAAAAATTTTTTTTTCATGATTTACTCTCCTGAAGAGATGCAAAGTGAAGTTGCTCAGTCGTGTCCGACTCTTTGTGACCCTGTCTACTGAAGCCTATCAGGCTCCTCTGTCCATGGGATTTTCCAAGCAAGAGTACTGGAGTGGGTTGCCATTTCCTTCTCCAGGAGATCTTCCTGACCCAGGGATCGAACCTGGGTCCCCTGCATTATAGGCAGACGCTTTTACCGTCTGAGCCACCAGGGAAGTCCAAAGAGATGCAAAGAGGCTATAATTCTAGGTTTAATGTTCCTATTAACCAACTTTGATACAAACCAGAGACTTTTCTCTCCTGATTCTTCCAGGGAGCTGGAAATTTGAACCAAGAATGCTTTCCTCTTAATGATGCTTCTAACTTGCTCTTTGAGTTGGTATTTCTTCCATACCATAGCAGTGAAATTCCATATTCCTTCTGTGGAGTCCATTTAAGTAGTGATAGTAATAGGACATGATCTTTTAATAGAAAAAGTGGTTTCTGAGAAGGCATAAACAAGAAATTATTCTAGAGCTTTGACTCTTGGCTTGATTGAATCTCATATTGCAGAGAACAATGTTTCTAACATTCATATTTCCATGTGCTTTGCTTCTATGGACTCCTGAGAAGCCCATAATTTAACTTCCTAGAGACTGAATTCTATTCTAAATGCTCAGAAGGAAGATACTCTTTGAAGTAAATCTGACAAATTCTCTTGGAAGCCGATAATCATTTGCTGATCATTTTTATAAATGCAGATTTTCACATAGGCTATTTAAAGAAAATTAAATGTATCAGGAATTAAATATGAATTACTCCCCTGTTTTGTGGGTAAATTCTTTGTAGTAGAAAATGTACATTAGCAAGTGACTGAAATGTGTTCTTTGTATGAAATAGCCTCTAGCTGGAATGAATGATTTCCAGCTACTTAGTGTATGATAATACACCTTCCCCAGCACCAATAACAAGCGGAAAACACAATTCTTCATGTCATGTCAGACTCCATTTCTCATTTTCACGGTCCCCTTGTGATTACACAGAGCCTGGATACCTTGGCAAAATGCATTTGGAAATGTTACTGTGAAGATTATAGTCATCTGTGACAAGGCAGCAGGGGCAGCCTTGGATGTGATTACTCTGGGTAACCTCTTCTGCCTGTTCGCCCCCATGCCCAGGCCCATGTTTGGGAAAACCCAATATATAGGAAAGAGTGATTCAGAAATGCAGCTGGACGGAAAGCAGAGGAGGTGGCTGCAGCCAACAAGCACCCACACAGCCCTTGCTCACCCCCTCTGGCTGATCACTGAGAGCAAACAATATTACAGTGTACCATGTCACTTCTGAAACTCTTTCCAGAAAGGGACCTTTAGGATTTACTGTGAACTGAGCATGCTGTCTGTGGCAGTGATAGCAGTGCCCTATAGATATTCTTAGGCACTAGACATTTCCCAGAATCCCTTGTGGTTAGTGTCATTGACTCCTTCTGATCCATGGGTTGGGAACAAAAAATGTCAGCATCACCTCTGGATAGGGGTAGTTCAGGGCAGGAGAGCATGGGGATTCTGAAAGCCACATATGGAGATGGCAGCCTCAGGGAATGGTGGAGCCTCTGTCAGCCTAGAGCCTCTGTGCCACCCACACTGGACGCGGGCAGGACTCAGATATAAAGGGTACTGTGCTAAGCACTGAGACCTCTGAGTTAATTTCTCACAGTGATTTAGGTTAATTCTCTCTCCAGCTCTTTCTTCTCCCAAGACCCTGACTCCCGGCTGTTAGGAGAAGAATGCACTGGGATTTTGACCCCTGCTTTGCATTTCCACCCTCAGTGGCTCATGCCATTTAGCAACAAGAGCAGTTTGTAAATCCTTCCTTCTTATCTTTGAAATATGACATAAGTTTTTAAAAAGTGGCAAGTCTGCCAGGCCTTCCAAAATGCTATTATCTGCTATTAAATGGCTGCCATGTTGCCATATGTTGTTTACTTGACAAATAGATAAGAATGCTAATATCCTGCATGGCCTTTTCTGCTGAAAGTTTTAATAAACTGTTTCTGATCCTTACATCTTTTCAGTGATATTTATAGAAATCTCTGTTTACAAGAAGATAAATAGAGCCAGAGCTTGTTTCAGTGACTCGACAAATGTTTCAGAATATATTACTGTCAAGGCCCATATTTCAGATTTAATTTTCCAGCTCTCAGACTTCACCCTTAGAGCTATTCCCTACTTTCCATGTTTGAAAACTGGAACTTTGTTTCTGTTTTATAATCTGAAGGAAATCACCTAGGAAGTGGACCTTGCTTTGAAGGAACAGACCTGTCTCTAAGGCCTGCCTTTTTCTTTTCTCCCTTTTCTTTGATTCCCTGTTTAGTAGGAGAATAAGTAGATCCAAGTAGAAGCCAAGATAGAACACTAGCAGATTCTGGTCTGATTCATGAAGGTCAGAAGGCAAGAGAGGCAGACCTTCATGGAGCTCCCTCTCATCCTATTCTCTAGCTTAATTTTTGCTTTTCTGCGTTAGAAATAGATTGATAGAATACCTCACATAACTAAATCAGGCCTTGTTTTTGTTCAGTTGCTCAGTCGGGTCCAACTCTTCGTGACCCCATGAGTTGCAGCACACCAGACTCCTCTATCTTTCACCCTCAGTTTGCCCAATTTCATGTCCACTGAGTCAGTGATACTATCCAGCCACTTCATCCTCTCTCACTTCCTTTTCCTCTTGCTCTCAATTATTTTAGGGTGAAAAGTTTTCTTTGGTGTCAGTGGTAACTATTTTCTATTTAATGAGTACAAGTTTTGTACGAGAACTATAACAAGTCTGTACTCTTTGGCTGTACATACAAGGAAGTATATAGAGGAAAAAATAAAATGGTGGATTATTTTAGAGTCATCACCAGACTATTCATTTAGAATTCCTGTAGCCCCAGCCATGATATCGTAAGGAGATAATGTGCATTAGAATCATCAACCCTCTTAAATGGGTATTTTGGCATCTTTCTGGTTGCAAGAAACAGTCAGTCTGAGTTTTATTATTTTGGGTATCTGTGGCTATGTAAGAAATCACCCCCAAATTTTGTGACTTGAAACAGTTGATGGTTTTTTTGGTAATTCTGAGGCTCTGTTAACCTTCAGGTGATTGACATCTGATTGTTCTGTCTCAGATGGTTCTTCTGTGGCATGTGGTTTATTCAGCTGCTTTCAGCTGGGAGCTCAGTGGGGCCCAGAAAGTCCAAGATGATCTTTCATCTACGTAAGGTCTCTTTCCACCGTCTCCTCTCATCATCCATAGTCGAGCTAAGCTTCCCAGAAGGAGCATTACAAGAGGAAAGCCCCAGCGAGCAAGTGCTAATCTTACCTCTCAATTTGCATAATCCTTGCTAAAATCCCATTGGCCAAAACACTTCCTGTGACCAAGCCCAGAGCCATTGTGGGACGGGGCTACACAGAGGGATGGATGCTTGGAGGTGTGCTTCCTAGGGGCCAGTGATGTAACAGTCTACCTACCACACTGCTGCTGCTGCTAAGTCACTTCAGTCGTGTCCGACTCTGTGTGACCCCATAGATGGCAGCCCACCAGGCTCCCCCGTCCCTGGGATTCTCCAGGCAAGAACACTGGAGTGGGTTGCCATTTCCTTCTCCAATGCATGAAAGAGAAAAGTGAAAGTGAAGTCGCTCAGTCTGTCCGACTGTTAGCGACCCCATGGACTGCAGCCCACCAGGCTACTCCGTCCATTGGATTTTCCAGGCAAGAGTACTGGGGTGGGGTGCCATTGCCTTCCCCGACCTACCACACTAATGAAGGCTTATTTTAGAATTCACAGGATGGAAGAAAGATGGAAAGATCTTTCAGCCACAACCACTCTGTGAGGCAAACCTCACAGAGAATTGGAACATTGTTTGGGATGCCAAGGGATTTAGAGTGATCATAGTACAAATGGAGCAGGTCCTTGTCATCACCTGGGGTGTTCGCCAATGCTACAGGCACTCAGTTGAGCATTTCCACTGATTCTGTTCCTGCCTGCTGGCTTCATTCTGCTCGGGACACCTCGTATCCCCTGCTGACTCACGGTTTCTCAAGCTGCCTTGCCTCTGTGTCATCTTTGACCTTTGTTCCTGCTCCAACTGTGACTTATTCTCTCTTTCTGCCTCATATTCATCTCCCCATGGAAAAGGAATCTGTTTCCCACTGGTTGGTCATTCTCTAGCCCTCTAAATTGCCAAGTCATCTCACAGGCACTACGTGGCCTCTGCTCAGACACCCACGCCTGATGCTTCTAGCCTCAGTCAGGCTGGTGGGGTCAGTGCATAACGACAGACTGTGAGCAGGGCAAGCATTCAGAGGGAAGAGTTTCCTCTCTGATCTGTTTAGTTGACTGTGATCGGATTTGGAGGCAGGGTGAGGCAGCCTTCCTTTGAGAAACTCCCAGGTGGTGCTAGTGGTAAAGAACGCACTTGCCAATGCAGGAGATGTAAGAGATGTGGGTTTGATCCCTCGGTTGGGAAGATCCCCTGAAGGAGGGCTTGGCAACCCACTCCAGTATTCTTGCCTGGAAAATCCCCACGGACAGGAGCCTGGCTAGCTACAGTCCATGGGGTCGCAAAGAGTTGGACATGACTGAAGCAACTTAGCACACACATGTATACCATTGCTCACACTCTACCCATCCTTCCTTTCTCATCAGCTCTGTCACCCCTGAAGCTAATCCTGACAACTGTCACCAGATAATTGGTGGACACATGTGGGACAGGTGCTACCATTGGTCAGGCTCACCATTAGTCTCACCCTTACGGACTTTTGAGCCCTTGTGTATGTTTGGTTTTTTAAACTGAAGTATTAGTTGATTTATAATGTTGTGTTAATTTCTTCTGTACAGCAAAGTTATTCTGTCATACATATATATACATGGACTTTTCAGTAAGCACGCTTCATCCTTCATCTTAGCTCTCTCAATTAGATCATTCTCTACTATTTCCTTTCTTGTAATTTCTGTGCTAAATTAAGGAGGATTGAAAAAGCCTATATCCAAATAATTTTATGTGATATAAATAACTAGATTTTATTGAAAGACTTGCCTATTTTTGATCTAACTTCAATGGCAAAAAGGATTTAAAGCTGTTTTCTGTATCTAAGAGGTCCTTAAAATATTGTTTTATAAATTTTTAGACCTCTTTGTACATAAAATAGCTCTAGACCAATTCACAAAACTTGGTAATAATAACCTTCCCCAGGGAGAAACTGGGATTGTGTTGCTTACTTTGCATTATAGGATATCTGCACCTTATGAATGTTGTACCATCTGCTTATATGTTGCATACTCTTTTTGAGCCATTTAGCATCTTTTTATTTTTTAATTTTTTAAAAAATTTTGTGGCCCCTTTTTGTTATAAATTGAAGTATAGTTGAGTTACTATGTTTCAGGTGTACACATAGTGATTCAGATAGATATAGGTATTACTATACTTTTAAAGATTTTTTTCCACTATAAATTTTAAGATATTGAATATAATTAGTTCCCTATGCTATACAGTGGGCTTCCAAGGTGACACAGGTAGTAAAGAATCCGCCTGCTGATGCAGGAGACATAAGAAACGCAGATTCGATCCCTGGGTTGGGAAGATCCCTGGAGGAGGGCATGGCAACCCACTCCAGTATCCTTGCTTGGAGAGTGCCCATGGACAGAGGAGCCTGGCAGGCTGCAGTCCATGGGGTCGTGAAGAGTTGGACATGACTGAGCACAGCACAGTACACACATACACATCACATCTTCTTTATCCATTCGTATTTCAGTTGACATTTAGGTTGCTTCCATGTCTTGACTGTTTTGAATAATGCTGCTATAAACCTTGAGGTGCATCTGTTTTTTCAAGTTGGAATTTTTGTCTTTTCTGGATATTTACCCAGGAATAGGATTACTGGCTCATATGACAACTCTATTTTTAGTCTTTTAAGAACCTTCATACTGTTCTCCTTCGTTACATTACCTACTTTTAAAATTAACTTTCTAAAAGTCTGTCTTGTCTCCATTGTACTAACTTGCAGTTCCTTCAAAAGGTCAGGGCGAGTGTGTGATACACTTCTAGTGGTCACTATTCACTTGCAGTCTATTGTGAAGAGGCCCCTGGAGATGTGCTCTAGGAAAATCTTCCGTAGACATTCAGAAACCATTAACACTTGTTTTGTTTTGTTTTGTTTTTTAACGTCAGTGACTAAATTTGGTAATTCTGTTTGCTTATTGGCTGAATGCAAAATAAGAGGTTATGAGAGAGAGGGAACTGCTAGAGGCTTCTCAGGGTATGACAAGCTGGAAGCTCCAGAACTTTTCAGAACTGGAGCTTTGGGTCTATCACTTTACATATCGTGTGTGTCCTTAAGCAAATGACTTTACCATCCTGCATCTCAGATTCCTTATCAGTAAACTGGGAAATTATGAAATAGAGTTTCTTGTTTGGGGTTATTGACAAGATGAGATAAGTTAACACAAGGAACAAACTCAATGTGATTCTTGGCACAGAGAAGGTCCCAATGAATAATGGCCCTGTGATTTTTTTTTTTTTCTCATCTGTTAAATGGGTAAAATACCTGCTTTCCTAGTTTCTATGGTTTTATGAATACCTAGTAAGATAATCCAAAGAAGGCAATGGCAACCCACTCTAGTACTCTTGCCTGGAGAATCCCATGGATGGAGGAGCCTGGTAGGCTGCATGCAGTCCATGGGGTCGCGAAGAGTCGGACACGACTGAAGTGACTTAGCAGCTGCATCAGCAGTAAGATAATCAGTTATAGTGCTCTGAGGAATGGAGATTTGAGCTATTATCAAGATGTATTCTATCATCTATTATTTGGTTAAAAAACATCTGTTACTTGTCCTCCATTCCTTCAGTATTATTTCAGGTTCTAGGTACCAGATTCCTTGTAGAGTCTCTATTAAGGGACATCCTTTGGGGCTTGGAAGGAATTATAAACATGTTCCTTTCCTTCACAAGATTTGCCTTGTTATTTGAAGAGATCATTACAGTCTCTAGAGTCACGTAACCCAAAACTCCTTTTTTCTAAGGCACATTCATGGTAGTGGAATTATGTAGGTTTGTATGACTTTTTTGATGTGTTAACTATACGAAGTCTTTGTCAGTTTCTCTCTAATCGTCCTTCAATAGTCTCAGACTCAAAACTTATGACTCACAAGCACAGGCATGGGCTAGGATTGGGCATTAATATGCTTATTCCTTTTGGTAAGTGTTTAACAAAATACAAAAAGTAACCGTACCAATACTACTCAGCTGTTAAAAAAAAAAGAACAAAATAATGCCATTTGCAGCAACATAGATGGACCTAGAGACTATCATACTAGGTGAAGTAATCCAAAGACACACAAGTGACATCACTGTCACTGATATGTGGAATCTAAAATATCACATAAATGAACTTATGCTTAAAACGGAAACAGGCTCACAGACAGAGAGAACAGACTTGTGGTTACCAAAGGAGGAAGGGGATAGAGGAGGGATAAATTAGAAGTTTGGAATTAGCAGACACAAACTACTATATATAAAATAGAAAAACAACAGAGTCTTACTATACGGCATAGGAACTATGTCCAGCATCCTGTAATAAACCATAATGGAAAATAATATGGAAAAGAATATATATATACACACACAGATACATATATCAATTACTTTGCTGTATATCAGAAACTGATACAACATTGTTAACGAACGGTACTTCAATTAAGAAACAGTAACCATCCTGAGTTGGCTGCTAAAAAATACCTTTCACAGTCAAAATGATGCCACTTCCAGTGTGCTATCCACTCAGAGAGGCCGGCTGCTGATGGCTCACCAGGGCAATAATTAGTGTGACAAAGGGCGTGCAGTCACATAGGCATCTTTGTTTATTGGCTTAGAGAGTAGATCATGTTACATTGTGCAATCAGCACTGAACCACCCATGTTGGGATGCTAAAAAGTACAAATAGGCTAGAATGAAATGGTACATAATGCATGGCCTCCTGGTTCTGGTAGAGAACTGCTATTTTTTTTCAATCAAATTAATTTCATTTCTCATTTGAGAAAAGCAAAGATTTTCTTTTCTTTCTAACGACAAGACTTCTTAGGTAAGCAACAGGAGTATGAAACCTTTGTTAAAATGTGTGCTTGTATGATTTAATATGAATTTTATACAAAAGAAATAAGGGAACCTTAGGTTGTATTTCTTTCCTAATGGTGAAAAGTTTACTAAAGAAGGGAGATTTTTTTTTTCTCTTCTGTTTCAGAGATTCTAAAGGTAATATGTGAAAAGTCTCTTTGAATGGAGTTAAATGAAGTGAAATAGTAAAAGGCTTTCCTGTTTATGATTACTCTGGGTCGTTTTAACAATATATGTAGTTTTAAATATTGGAGTGATTTGTATTCTGAAGATGAACCTATCATCTTTCTCATTCAAGTATGCTTTAAAATGTCTGTGGCAAATATTTTTTCTTTAATTACAAACTATGTTGTGCTAGCATGCCCTATAACTTGACTAAACAAAATGCTATTTCAGATGGGGGTTTCATTCATCTTAACAGAATTCCATAAACCATTTAGTTTTGGCTCATGATTCTCACGTAAAAGAGAATGGCCATTTTTCCAAGGTAAACTGCAAGGCAGGTGGGCTCCTGGCAGGGCAGGTCTCTGAGTGCAGAAGCAGTGGTTTGCCTTTGTGAGACATGCAAGTCCATCCCTCTTACAGAGAGAAGGTTCAGTTTTCTGTAGTTGTATTTGATTTTCACTGTGACTTTCAGGGACCTAGTGCTGTCCTTAGAGATTGGGTTATTCACCTGTGATGGCATTCATAGGAGAAGTCAGTGATTTTCCATGGGCAGGACTCAGAGGATGGGCTGGGCCATTGCTTTGTCCTCCCCAAACAGAACCTACACTGGAGATGATTTTGTGGCTGTTAGTTTAAATGAGCTTACAGCTTCTGATGAGAGACTGCATCTTCATTTATTATAGTTCATGACCTCCTCTCATTGTGAAGATTTACTCATGTCTCTTTAAGTAAGTGCTGTCTCAATTTTTCTTAAGATTTTTATTTTTTTCTTTATGCAACACTGTGATTTAATGTGCAGTATTTTATTCCACATATATTCTGAAAAGATAAGCAGGTTGAACGATACTTTCTTTTATAGGATGTTGTCTAATAGTTTCTCTGTTTTGAAGGATGAATAGTTAAGGCATTCAGGGAAAACAAATAATGAATGAAGAACTTAGAAATTGTATGTAGTTGCTTAAGATCTTACATGCATTACAATTTATCTGTACATCTTCTAGAAAGTGTTTTAGTTCTCTGGCATCTATTCCAGGCACTTAAATTGAATAAACTCAATTAGTTTGACACACAATTCAGGCAGGTGTTCCCTTTATTTTCTCAATGTTTGTTTCTGTAGTTTTCTCTCAGTATGTGTAGCATGTATCATTGACTTGTTTTAGGGTCATCTTGCCATTTATGTTTATTTTCCTTGAAGACTAACTATAAATTAACAACTAGCATTTCAACAGAAAAAATCATGAAAGACCTAAGTAAATCTGATTAAATAATATAGATCTGCTTTGCATGCACAGAAACACAGTCTGGTTTATGTGTTTATATTTTGGTTAGTAATGGTTACCTGCTCTCTCAATGTTTAAATCATGATGTTTATGTATTGTAATATAGAAAGACAAATTTCCTGGATCTTAAATGAAAGCACACACTATGGATGTTTCATTCCTAAAATAAAGTTTATATATGTATAATGTCTATGTTTAGAATTGTTTGCATTTGTTTAGCATATTTTTATATTTGTTTTGCAAGAAATACCCAACTACAGTTATAATCATGTTCAAATCAGAACTCAGTTGCTAGCAAAACACATGTTATCGGCATCATTTCATTTCTCTTTTATACATTTAAACTCTCTTCCACACACAGGCATAATATGCCAACTAATTTGACCAGATTGATAAGAGTTTGGTTTTCAAACCAAGTAGTGTATATATAGACAGTTATGGTTTCACTCTGTTACCTTTGCAAAAATGCCTCCTCTTCAAGAGGATTTATATAAAGGACTTTTGGAGAAATACAGTTTTCTGACTTTTAGACCATAATGCTGAATTGAGTAAGAAACTGAAGAATTCTGGTGGGAAACCAGGGATTTCCAGGTGGTATGATGGTAAAGAATCTGCCTGCCAGTGTAGGAGACTGCAGAGACACGGGTTCAATCCCTGGGTGGGGAAGATCGCCTGGAAGAGGAAATGGCAACCCACTCCAGTATTCTTGCTTAGAAGATCCCATGGACAGAGAAGCTTGGTAGGCTACAGTCCATGGGGTCACAAAGAGTCAGGCATGACTGAGCATGCATACATGCACATCAGTATAAATATAAATATAGTCTTAGGTAGACTGTGGTCAGAGTGCCTCTCTGAATACAACCTCATCTTTCCCCTTTCCCTGCATATTTTTTTCTACCAATATTATTTTTACTCCCTACCGTATGCTAGACACTGTGATGAGCTCTGGGGACATGATAGGAAACAGGGAAGATGTGGTCCCTACCCTTTGGAGGTTTTCAGTTGAGTGGGAAAGATAGGCATTTTAACAATACACAATTATACAAATAATTCAGTAATGAAACTGCATGAATGACCCTGGTTTATAATAATGGCATCTCTCCTACCTTCTTGAGAGAGAGCCATTGGTCACTCGCATCTCTTAGGGAGAAGATTATACCCATCATTTCACGCAGGAGTCTGCTGTCAGACAGAAGCCTGTCCAACATTCTGTGTTTGTGCTCATGTTTTCTTGCATACAGTAGGCACTTTCATGTGCCAGGTACACTATTTTAGGTTACAAAGATGGGAGAAGCACAATCTTTGCCTGAAGTAGTAAGGGAGAGAGCATGCATATCCCCCAAAAGTATATACCTGTATAATAATGTGATGAATAAAACAAGGAATTTCAGGGGTTCTCAGAGGGTGAGATAAATGACTTTATTTGAGTGGTCAGCTTGTGTTTCCATTTTCGACGATCTATAAAGAAATCCTTTGGACACTGATGAGGAAATCTGGTGGAGAGGACATTCCAGGTAAAAGGAGTGGGATAGCACAATCTTTGCCTGAAGTAGTAAGGGAGAGAGCATGCATATCCCCCAAAAGTATATACCTGTATAATAATGTGATGAATAAAACAAGGAATTTCAGGGGTTCTCAGAGGGTGAGATAAATGACTTTATTTGAGTGGTCAGCTTGTGTTTCCATTTTCGACGATCTATAAAGAAATCCTTTGGACACTGATGAGGAAATCTGGTGGAGAGGACATTCCAGGTAAAAGGAGTGGGATAAACCAAGGCAAGAAGTTGGGAAAACTCAAAGCATATTGAAGGACTGGCCCAAGAAAGCAAAGCAGAATCAGGCAATCAAACTGACAAACACACAAACAAAAAATAATTTATGTGGAAATAGGAGGAAATAAGGTTGGTAGGATAAACTCAGACCAGATCACTGAAGTGTTTTTATTACCTGTTTAAGGGTATTTTGAACTTTACTGGGTAGGTCCCATGAGACTACTCCGAAGATTTAGATTTAACCAAAGGCCTTTTGAGAAGATTAGTCAGCATTGTTTGAGAGGGCTGCTGCAGCGAGGGAGGCCTGGAACTCAGAACCCAGGCGTGTCTGTTGCCACAGTCCAGCTAAGAGATGGGAAAGGCCAGTATTCTTGGTGGCTCTGCCAGTAAATCAGTTCTGAGGTTTGAAACAAACTGACAACCACACCCTGAACTTCCCCAGAGAGAATCTCTGGAAAAGAGAAGCCGTTAGGCCTCCCCTTGAAAGTCACGCCTTTTAACCGATTTAAAGCTACGTTTTCTTGCGCTGTTAGAGACGTGGTGGCCTCTGATATAAACACAGATATTTCAACTGGGAAAACCAGGATGGCACTAACAGGTTTTGCTTGACATCATTGCAAATATTTCTGACCTAATTTTAGCTGATTTATGAATAAATGATTCTTGCAGTCCTCAGAGTTAAATATTTAAAAGTTAGCTCCCATTTAGAGTTCATGTATAATACAGAACTGATGTTCTGAACTGCAGACTTCCTCTCTTCATTTCCTTCTTTCAAAAAAAAAAATGATACACTCATTCTTCTTCTATCCTTTTTCAGTTTCCTGCATGAGAATTATTGAAACACGACACACAGATCTTTTGTGAAAGAAGAAAAGGAAATTCAGCTTGTGTGGCTCAGCAGGAGCTCGGCTAATGCAGCTTAAAATAATGCCGAAAAAGAAGCGCTTGTCTGCAGGCAGAGCGCCGCTGATGCTCTTCCTCTGCCAGATGATTAGTGCACTGGAAGTCCCTCTTGATCGTAAGTATTAGCATTGCAAAGCTCTGAGCCCCTGGAGCCAGAACTTCCCCGGCATTTACCATCACTCTGAACAGTGTGGATGGAGGACACGTCTGTGTGATCCTGAAAAGCAAATCAAACAGCACCTGGTGTTTGTAAAGAATCAGTCCCTAGGAATAAAAAAGAATCAGACTCCAGAAAAGGCCATCAAATGGGCCAGACACATGATCCCCTTCCTGTCAGTCTTTCCCTCCTTTCAGGTCCTTTCGGTGTACCACTGAGGGGGCTGGCCCAAGAAGCAGTGAATTGTGAGCTGATCTTCCCAACAGGCAACTTTTTATAGAAGCCGTCCTGCAACAAAACCATAGGAATTGCTTTTGGACACAGGCAGGGAAGGAGAGGGAGGGACGAACTGAGAGAGAGCGTTGACACTTATACACTATCAGGTGTGAAATAGATAGCTAGAGAGAAGCTGCTGTGTGGCTCAGGGAGCTTGGGGCTCTGTGGTGACCTAGAGGGGTGGGATAGGAAGGCGACTCAAGAAGAGGGGAATGTATGTATGCATTTAGCTGACTCACGATGTTGTACAGCAGAAACCAACACAGAACTGTAAAGCAACTATACGCTAATAAAAAGGGTGATCAGGATTACTGCCCCGCCCCGTTTATCCCCTTCCCACCTCTCCATCTTTTACTTTCATATGCTGAGAGTAAAGTGATCATCTCTCAGCCAACCCCATGCCCCTCCGTATCCCCAGACTACCCACGACTCATTTCTCNAGAGTTCATGTATAATACAGAACTGATGTTCTGAACTGCAGACTTCCTCTCTTCATTTCCTTCTTTCAAAAAAAAAAAAGATACACTCATTCTTCTTCTATCCTTTTTCAGTTTCCTGCATGAGAATTATTGAAACACGACACACAGATCTTTTGTGAAAGAAGAAAAGGAAATTCAGCTTGTGTGGCTCAGCAGGAGCTCGGCTAATGCAGCTTAAAATAATGCCGAAAAAGAAGCGCTTGTCTGCAGGCAGAGCGCCGCTGATGCTCTTCCTCTGCCAGATGATTAGTGCACTGGAAGTCCCTCTTGATCGTAAGTATTAGCATTGCAAAGCTCTGAGCCCCTGGAGCCAGAACTTCCCCGGCATTTACCATCACTCTGAACAGTGTGGATGGAGGACACGTCTGTGTGATCCTGAAAAGCAAATCAAATAGCACCTGGTGTTTGTAAAGAATCAGTCCCTAGGAATAAAAAAGAATCAGACTCCAGAAAAGGCCATCAAATGGGCCAGACACATGATCCCCTTCCTGTCAGTCTTCCCCTCCTTTCAGGTCCTTTTGGTGTACCACTGAGGGGGCTGGCCCAAGAAGCAGTGAATTGTGAGCTGATCTTCCCAACAGGCAACTTTTTATAGAAGCCGTCCTGCAACAAAACCATAGGAATTGCTTTTGGACACAGGCAGGGAAGGAGAGGGAGGGACGAACTGAGAGAGAGCGTTGACACTTATACACTATCAGGTGTGAAATAGATAGCTAGAGAGAAGCTGCTGTGTGGCTCAGGGAGCTTGGGGCTCTGTGGTGACCTAGAGGGGTGGGATAGGAAGGCGACTCAAGAAGAGGGGAATGTATGTATGCATTTAGCTGACTCACGATGTTGTACAGCAGAAACTAACACAGAACTGTAAAGCAACTATACGCTAATAAAAAGGGTGATCAGGATTACTGCCCCGCGCCGTTTATCCCCTTCCCACCTCTCCATCTTTTACTTTCATATGCTGAGAGTAAAGTGATCATCTCTCAGCCAACCCCATGCCCCTCCGTATCCCCAGACTACCCACGACTCATTTCTCTTGACTCAGACAAGGCAAAGTTCACTTTTGAGTTTTGAATCTTAAGTATGAGTTTAGAGCTAGAAACTGTGTCTTATCAAAGCCTAGTGAAAGGTCTCTGTTTTAAAAATGGTGATTAAAGACCAAGGTGTCAATGTTCAGAATAAAACAAGTCTTCAGCAAAACTGCTATTTAGAATGGAGCAAGTAACAGCTACTATAGGAGCCCACCCTTTCCTGAATAAAGTCCCGTATATGCTGCACTCTCCCTGAGCTGGGTGGCGTCTGAAAAATTACAGATAATGCTAAGTGCCAATGGGTTACTTTTCCTGCAATGGAAAGCAGAATTTCAAATCTGGACAATTACTGTACTTCAGAATTGATTTATTCTTTATCCCTAATCGACATGACCTCTTTAAATCCATTAGCTTCTTGAATAGAACATCTGTTTGGCAAGCTTTCCAAGGTGCAAGGAAGATAACACTTTATCCTGGGGCAATTCAATTGTTGTGATGTCATTTTTTTTTTTTTTTTAACCAAAGAGATTGCAACTGCCAGTGGGAAGAAGAGATGTGATGGGCCCCATACTTTGTTGACTCCCTTTGCTGTGCATCTTTAAAGTATAAGAAAATGCAACATTCAACTTCTTTTCAAAAGATATTCATTCAGTGACTTTAATTTCAATTTGAAAAAAAGATACGATTGGCTAAGCCCATTGGAGTTTGAATGCCTAAGTAAGCATTTGCCCTAGCAGATATGTAGAAGAGAGAGAAAAGCATTGAGAGAAATGCTTTTGTTCTCTCTTGTGTTAAATATAGTCCCCCTTAATCTGACTGCTCAGTCTAACAATCAGAGGGAAACAGTCACCTACGGCTAACTCAATTATCGCTGCTAATGGAGAAGAGGCAGAACCATGATGAAAAGAAAGTCACAGACAACCCAGGCGCTCCTGCATTAACCTTTGCAAGTAGTAATGACAGGCAGCACAGCGGAATCATGTGAACTGCATGCTAATGCAATTTCTTCCTGCCCCTGTTCCTTACACCTCTTCTGCACCTTGGGGTAGGTACTAGCAGCCCCGGGTGACTGAGGCATTCTGAAGCAGAAGTATGTCAACCGTCTGGAAACTGCAATTACCAACATGGGGATTAACCATGGAAATATAAAAACCTCAGATCAGTGCTGGATTTGACTTGGATGGAGCACTCTCCTTGTAGCAGTGTCCCATTGTTAGGTATCATTACCATGTGCATGGTGATGTCTGGAATAATAGGATCAGACACAACACAGTATGTGACAACTCAGATTAATTGTAGATTTAAGCTATTTTTCAAATTGAACATAATTACTTGTCCAGCACAACATGTATGGCATGGAATTATCTGATTCCTGGAAGAATCTTTTTTTTTTTTTTTTGGCCTATAGCATCTCTTTTGTTCTTCCCATATGTTTCTGTAGAAATCACTGCTTCAGGAATAAACAAAACCTTTAATGGGAATTTCTTTCTCTTGCTACTTCACCAGCTCCACCTTTGCTCTACTGGTTTTTTAGGTTAAATAAAATAGACAAGACGCCCATATTATCTTCAGGGTGCTAACGTTCCTATTACTAACATCTGGTTTTCTTTAATCCTGTTCGCCCACTCACCTGCTGATATTGATGGGGAAAAAGCAAAACTTCTTGAAGACTGTAAGTGTCTTTCGGTCATTACCAGGCAGTGTGAAAATTTGACTGTGTCTTTGTTTTTGAATGAATACTGTGAATTAAATGCACGATTTTATTTTCATGGCTAACGTCTTTTTAAGCATGTGTGTTTACTGTGGCTAAGCACTGCAATGAAATTCCAAGAAGCAGGTTGAATATATTCCCTGCATGAATTCTGGACTCAGGTATTACTGTTTTTCTTTTGCCAATATTCTGCACTACTAACTTTTGCGCTTCATTCACATCTGATGTAACTCAATGAGAACCACAAAATTGGAAGAGAACGTCTGGTTCTAAATGCTGTTAAAAGCTGGCTGGAATAAAAGCATATCTTTGGCTATATATAGGAGTTGGGCTTTTGCAGGTACTTCAGCAGAGTTCACTCATATGCTTGCTCAATCTGCAGGACTGGGTAGACCAGTGTTTCTTAATGTCATCAGTAAAATGACCCAAAGAGTTTGAATCTTGTTTGAAAGTGTACAAAAGACCAGCAACCCCCACTCACTTCCTTTCTGAGTGGCATGCTCTAATCTAAAACTGCTGCCTCTGACAGCTGGGTACCACCTATCATCTACCTAAAAAATAATAATAATTTTCAAGCATTTGAAAAATCCTTTGGTATTGGAGTAACCAGGACAGTTATATAAAATCACCTTTTCCCCTTGTTACTCCATAGCCCTTGTTGGTTGCCCAGTGACCTCAGTACTGTTCAAAAAGTTCCATTTAGATGGTCAGCTCCTGGCCGTGATTTGTGGCAGCTAAACCAGCTCCGTTAAGTTCTGGGTCTGAGACCACCACCCTTGCATCTCTGTCACCTGCAGAAAAGCACAAGAAATCAGACTGAATCACTCCTAAAAGTCCTCCTTACCCACAGCCTATGCCTGCTGATCCCTTAGTGGGGAAGTCTAAGCTTCTTTCCATCATCCCAGACTCTATACTGCCAGAGCCTGAAGGATCTCTGCAAAGTGAAGCTCGTCTAAATAAAAATGACTGTGATAATAATCTAAATACAGGTAATATCACTGAACCATTACAGTTTGGCGTGAACTAAGAATTTTGCACAAGTAATTTTATTTGATTTTCCCAAATAAAACCCTAGGAGGTAGACACCACTTTCAAACCCTGTTTTCCTTTTATGGAAATGAGGGCTCACAGAAGTTAAGAAACTTGCTTGAATTCTCACAGCTGGTAAAACATAGACAGACTAGTCCTTAATTGTTAGACCAAACTGCTACCCAGCATCGGTAACTGACTGGGCTGGAAAGGATGAGGCTCCCCTGGACAGTGCTAGAGGCTGAAAGGAGCAGCTGGCTTAGGATAAGGAAGGGGATGGATCTTGCTAAAGGGAGTTGACACTGTGCAGTATCCTACAGTTAACAGGTGCACAGTAAATGATGGCAATTATGAGTTTCATTTCTGATCTGTATTTTAGGTGTTCTTTGGATATTTAGTAAGAGCTGTCTGGTCAATACACACAAGATTGGAGACAAAGAAAAAAGAATCATGCCTTCAGATTTATAAGACATTTTTAAGCCATGGAAGTGATCAGTTTAGCCATGTACGCAGTCCCCCACAAGAAAGAAAGACAAAGGCAGAGAACAGTTATGAAGCTTTGGGAAATAACTTGATTGGTAGATGGAAGCAGTTTCACAAAGGAAGCCCAGAGCATAGTTGGAGAGGAAAGGGACAGTCTGAAATATGAAAAACTTAAATGAACCAAATACCAAGTCTTTATATTATAAAGATGTCCTGTGCCCTGTAAGATGTTTAGCAGCATCCCTGGCCTCTACCCACCAGATGCCAGGACCACTCCCACCCCAGTGATGACAACCAGAATCATCCCTAGATGTGTCCAGCTGTCCCCCGAGGAGTGGGGGCAAACGGCCCTTGATTGAGAACCGTTGGTCTGTGTAAACAGCACTCTTTGGAGGTGTGCAAGGTAGTTACCTTGTACCCAGGACACTTTGCTTCTCTCTGCTTGCCTAGAAAGTCAAGCTATTTTGCTGCATTAGGCAACAGAAGAAGTCAAAACAAATTATTTCTCCCTTCCCTTCCTGTTCTACACTCTGATTCTGATTTCACAAGAAGCAGGGTATGGTAATCTTAGAGTGACTTGAACATCAAATGTCCAGATACCAGCTGTTTTTAAGATTCAGTTGTTCTGGATCAGAATAGTTTCTTCCTACAATGTGATAATAAATGATCACATAGCGCTTTGAAGACTGAAATGAGAATATTGTTTCCTATAACAGAGAGCTTCCCAATTAATCTTCTAAATAAGCTTGTTTTATCTTTGTTCCTAGTAGCCACCTTCTCCTGGCTCTAATAAGACATGTCAAGTCTCTAATTTAATCATCTTTTTAACATTGCTTCTCAAATATGTTTGTTACCAGTGTATTCATTTACATGAACCCAGGAATGAACTATAAATCAGTTACTCTTTTTTTAATAAAGTTGCAAATTTACCTCATAACTTAAATTTTATCAAAAAAGCATCATTTGAACCAAATGTCTCAGAGAAATTTCTCATTGTTACATCAGAAATGAAAATCTTAATTTTAAGCTTATATGGGTAATGAATTTCCCAAACTTTCAGTATGGGAAAATGGGCTTTATGAACACATATAAGGTTACCAAAAGGGAGTTATGTCTTGACTCCAAAATTTTAGGAGTCTTTTAGCCAAAAATCTGCTGAGTTGTGTGTTACCACAGGAGAAATTACTAAAAACATTTGGAGCATATTTAGTCTAGGGTAAGTGATTTTGATACAGAAAAAAAAAAAAAAGAGATTACTATTACAACGTTAAATCATTTGTTTCTACTCATTGTTCTTCTTTCTACAATTAAGTGGTACAACCACCAACCATCACTCAACAGTCTCCAAAAGATTACATTATTGACCCTCGGGAGAATATTGTAATCCAGTGTGAGGCAAAGGGGAAACNAAAAAAAAAAAAAAGATTACTATTACAACGTTAAATCATTTGTTTCTACTCATTGTTCTTCTTTCTACAATTAAGTGGTACAACCACCAACCATCACTCAACAATCTCCAAAAGATTACATTATTGACCCTCGGGAGAATATTGTAATCCAGTGTGAGGCAAAGGGGAAACCTCCTCCAAGGTAGGTGTGCTTTCTGTTGTTATAATACTGAAAAGAAGCATTGCTAGATCCCTGGGTAAGGACAGTCCCCTGGAGAAGGGAATGGCAACCCACTCCAGTGTTCTTGCCTGGAGAATCCCGTGAACAGAAAAGCCTGGCAGGCTACAGTCCATGGAGTCAAAGAGAGTCAGACACGACTGAGCGACAAACACTTTCACACTTTCACCTATTATTAAGGTGTCCTTTGTAGGTTCATTGTTTTGTCTCTCTGCTTTTAATTAAATTCAGTTGGTTCTTCCTAAAAACCCAGGTGGTTGCATTTCCAGACTGATACCTTTCTGTGTGACATGCTAAAAAATTGTGTTGAGATGTCAAAAGAGCCTTCCGACAGCCTGTGACATGGTCAAATTCCTTCTCTATGGGCCTCAGTGTCTTTATCTATAAAATAAAGAAGCCGAATTGCACAAATTCTAAGATCTCTCCTAGCTCTCTCGAGATCTATAAAATAGCCCCAAGTGGGTTTCCAAACATGGCAGGGTTCAACACTCAGGACGCTGCATATGCATTTTGGTATGAGCACTGCAGAGCATTTTAGACTTGGGAGAAACATTAAACATTATCTTGTCCAGCCAATATATTTTATAGAGGGAAAACTGATGCCCAATAATGCTATCCGGGTTCCACACCTCCTTAGTAGGTGATCTGTAACTTGTCCAGTAATATATGGAAGTTTTAAGAATTGGATAATTATTATGGACATATAGTGTGGAATTTTTAAAGTTATAAAATAGAAAGGAGATTTCCTCAATATTGTATTTCTGAGTTTGTCTATGACCAGCCTTACTAATCTATCACAGACTGGCACCAGAGGAAAAAATAAAATTAACTGGCAGTAAATACCTAAGGATATCAAAAATTTCCATTAAGGGCTGGCTTAAAGCAATCTGTTCTGCTGTATTATTAGAAACTTTTGAGCGCTTAAGCACTAATGCAATGTCCTTTGATGGACAGTGTCCCCTTCAGTTTAACACTCACTTAATACTTCCTATAACTCCCTGTTAGGCAGGATTTTTCCACCTTAGCTCTGTTGATATTTTGGGCTGGATAATTTTTGGTTATGGAGGCAGAGCTCTCCTGTGCATTGTAGGATATTTTACAGCATCCCTAATCTCTATGTACCATAAGCCAGTAGCATCCACCAGAAAAAACAGTCGCACCCCACTCCAGTACTCTTGCCTGGAAAATCCCATGGACGGAGGAGCCTGGTGGCTGCAGTCCATGGGGTCGCGAAGAGTCGGACATGACCGAGCAGCTTCACTTTCACTTTTCACTTTCATGCATTGGAGAAGGAAATGGCAGCCCACTCCAGTGTTCTTGCCTGGAGAATCCCAGGGACGGGGGAGCCTGGTGGGCTGCCATCTATGGGGTCGCACAGAGTCAGACACAACTGAAGCGACGCAGCAGCAGCAGCAGCAGCAGCATCTACCACCACTGCCTCCTGCCCTAGGAGGTGTGACAGCTCCCACTAAGTGGATAAACAGTGGGAAAGGAAATCCAAGAGGGCTTGGGAATTATGGAAGAGTTTAGAAATTAACGCTTGTGTAAGAGCATGGCCATTGTTCATGTGTAACCAGTTACCAAGTCTTTAATTACATGACCTCTGTGACTTTTATATAAGGCAGTCATTTATTTTATGTAAACAAAACTGAAAAAGAAGACTTTTAGTTGCCAATTTGAAATACTTTTCCAGAAATTTTCAAAATCATCTCTAGATTAAAAATTCTCAAATATATTTTATATAGAATGGTCACTTTTTTAATGAAACCTGACATTTAAAATACCGTTGAATTCAAGTGTCCTCCTCTCCTCCCAACTCACATTTTGCCTTGTGGTAACTTGACACTAGACTGATCACTTAATATACACATATATTAGTACTTGTAAAGGCCTGTCATGTTACACTTCCCCCTGGAGCAAATTTTCATAGACAGGTTATCAATTCTATAAACAATGGAGTTTACAATAAAAATGCTAATAAAGCTCTAAGAAGGTGTGCCTTGGTGACCTACTTACAATATTTTCTTTGAAAAATGACAGGCAATTTGTATGCATGGTTTCTTCATTGAGTCAGATTTTGGTACTTCTGATAAAGACATGTACCTTAGTATGTATGGTCAGCACTTTTTTCTAAGTCACAATTCAGTGAAACATTTTTGGTATGGAGCTTCTTGTTCTTTTATTGAATATTAAAGTCTAATTATTCAGAAACTCAGAAAACTACAAAGAATTTGTTAAAGAGTAAGTAATCCTGTTTATCTGGACTGTTAACAAGCTTAATCCTCTATGTGCCTGGCAGCTTTTCCTGGACGCGAAATGGGACTCATTTTGACATAGATAAAGACCCTCTCGTCACCATGAAGCCTGGCTCAGGAACCCTCACGATCAACATCATGAGCGAGGGGAAAGCGGAGACCTATGAAGGAGTCTATCAGTGTACAGCCAGGAACGAACGCGGGGCTGCGATTTCTAATAACATCGTCATCCGTCCATCCAGTAAGTCAGACCTGTTCGCCGAACAGGACCCTTTCTAAAGTCTGGCTCCAACACCAGCATCTGTTACGTCATCCAAATAACCATTCCAAGAAGGCAGTGGCATTGCTGCCAATGCTCTGACTGTATTTTGCATGAAAATCGCCACCCTTTTCCACTTTTTCCCAATTCCTCAGCCTAATGTTTTGCCAAACCAGTGTATCTTTTGTAGAAGTCCAGAATAAATCACCAGGGGTAAGAAAAATGCTTCTTCCTCAGATTGATCTAATCATTGATTCCTCCTGAATCTTATGTACGAGCATAGTCCATATAGTCAGATGGAGATAAATTCAATATAAAATGGGTAATTGAGGTATAAGTGTTACTTCTTTAAACATTTTTTAATTGAAATATGGTTGATGTACTTTATTATAAAGGTTATATGTATATAATATAATGATTCACAATTTTAAAGGTTATACTCCATTTAAAAAATATTATAAACGTTGGTTATATTTCTTGTGTCATGTAACATATCCTTGTAACTTATTTTATACACAGTAGTTTGTGGCTCTTAACTCCGTCCCCTCTATTGCCCCTCTCTTCCCTCTTCCCACTGGGAGCCACTGGTTTGTGACTATATATCTGTGAGTCTGCTGCCGTTTTGCTGTATTCACTAATTTGTTACATTTTTTAGAATCCACATACAAATGATGTCATCTGTTTGTCTTTCTCTGCACAAAGAGACCAGTTTCACTTATCCAGTGCCCTACAAGTCCATCTGTGCCACTGCGGGTGGCAAATTTTCATTCTGTTTTATGGCCGAGTAATATTCCGTGGTGTGAAAGTGAAAGTGTTAGTTGCTCAGTCATGTCTGACTCTTTGCCACCCCATGGACTATAGCCTGCCTGGCTCCTCTGTCCAAGGAATTCTCCAGCCAAGATTACTGGAGTGGGTAGCCATTCCCTTCTCCAGGGAATCTTTCTGACCCAGGGTTGAACCCAGACCTCCTGCATTGCAGGCAGGTTCTTTACCATCTGAGCCCCAGGGAAGCCCAACATTTCATTATATGTCTCACACACACACACACAAACACACACACACACACACACGTCTTCTTTATCCAGTCATCTGTTGATGGACACTTAGGTTGCGTCTGTATCTCAGCAATTGTAAATAATGTTTCTATGAACATGAACATTAGGGTACATATATTTCTTTAAACATTTTTATATCAAAATTTCACTGGAAACAGTGGCCTCATCATCTTGATATTATAGTAACTCTTTTTGTAACAGTCAGTACATCCTCTCAACAACCCAAGAGCATGTATTTAAAGAACAGTGGCCATTTGAAGGTCTGATCATTTTTAAAGCTTTTTTCAATTATGTGTATAATATTTGTGCCTTATAGAACAAATAAACTACAAATGAACAAAAAAGAAATGTAAAAATTGTTCACAAATCCTTTCATTCAAGGAAATTACTGTTTTTTATATTTTTACCTAGGCAGATATTTGTGTACATATTGAAAACAAACTCATTCTGAATTTGTAAACTTTTTGGCTTATCTACATATCATGCATATTATATTAATTTTATACTTATTGTCTAACTGTCTTTATGTAACATCTAACACTATTTTATTCAAAAGTATAGGTTTACCATTATTTCTTTCACAAATCTTTTTACATATATAAATGTTTTTTATTCTTTTGTGAAAAGCATGCTTTTAACAAAATCATCATATATCTTCAAGGATTTATTTAATGTAAATTCTTAGACATGGACTTGCTGACTCAGAACTTATACTATGAATATCATTTTTTGAAAAATTTGTTATCTTAATTTCCATAAATTCCAAGTTACTATTTCTCTACAAGTTTGGTTTATCTTCTTTCTAGTGCTCTTTTTGTTTTCCAGTGCAGAAATAACTTAGAAGTTATTATTTTATTTTATTAGGGTCACCATTGTGGACCAAAGAAAAGCTTGAACCAATAATACTTCGAAATGGCCAGTCTTTGGTCCTTCCCTGCAGACCACCAATTGGGTTACCACCGCCCATAATATTTTGGATGGATAATTGTAAGTTTTAAAAATATGAATTTTCTTCAAAAGTCTTATGATTATTGGCTATCCCAGTCAATGATTACCTCCTGTGATTCATAAAATGTTTATAAAAGGTCACCATTGTGGACCAAAGAAAAGCTTGAACCAATAATACTTCGAAATGGCCAGTCTTTGGTCCTTCCCTGCAGACCACCAATTGGGTTACCACCGCCCATAATATTTTGGATGGATAATTGTAAGTTTTAAAAATATGAATTTTCTTCAAAAGTCTTATGATTATTGGCTATCCCAGTCAATGATTACCTCCTGTGATTCATAAAATGTTTATAAATTTTTTTTAGAGATGCTCAGGAAAACAAATCACGTATCATTTCACTCATTTGCTCTGTTTTATTGAACAGCTACTATGTACCTATTTACCTTGATTCATAGACCTAACATTCCAGGTTCCTATGCAAAATTGTTCTTTATAGC
Source organism: Oreotragus oreotragus (assembly GCA_006410675.1). Classification (NCBI taxonomy): domain Eukaryota; kingdom Metazoa; phylum Chordata; class Mammalia; order Artiodactyla; family Bovidae; genus Oreotragus; species Oreotragus oreotragus. The sequence continues at coordinate 341,399 of SJYX01021096.1, forward strand.
ATCAGACTTTATTTCCATCACCAGTCACATCTATAGCTGGGCATTGTTTTCACTTTAACTCAGCCTCTTCATTCTTTCTAGAACTATTTCTCCACTCTTCTCCAGTAGCATACTGGCACCTACTGACCTGAGGAATTCATCTTTCAATGTCATATCTTTTTGCCTTTTCATACTGTTCATGGGGTTCTCAAGGCAAGAATACTAAAGCAGTTTGCCATTCCCTTCTCCAGTGGACCACATTTTGTCAGAACTCTCCACCATGACATGTTGGTCTTGGGTGCCCCTACATGACATGACTCATAGTTTCATTGAGTTAGACAAGGCTGTGATCCAAGTGATCAGTTTGGTTCAGTTCAGTTCAGTCACTCAGTCATGACTGACTCTTTGCTAGTTTTCTGTAATTGTGGTTTCCATTCTGTCTGCCTTCTGATGGATAAGGATAAGAGGCTTGTGGAAGCTTCCTAATGGGAGGGACTGGCTGTGGGGGAATCTGGGTCTTGTTCTAATGGGTGGGACCAAACAAGAATCCCTTAGAAGAAATGGAGTAGCCCTCATAGTCAACAGAAGCATTCAAAATGCAGTACTTGGGTGCCATCTCAGAAACAATAGAATGGTTTCCAAGGCAAACCATTCAGTATCACAGCAATCCAAGGCTATGCCCCGACCAGTAATGCTAAAGAAGCTGAACAGTCCTATGAAGACCTACAAGACCTTCTAGAACTAACACCCAAAAAAGATGTCCTTTTCATCATAGGGGACTGGAATGCAAAAGTAGGAAGTTGAGAGATACCTGGAGTAACAGGCAATTTTGGCCTTGGAGTACAAAATGAAGCAGGACAAAGGCTAACAGGCTTTTGCCAACAGAACACACTGCTCATCACAAACACCCTCTTACAATAACACAAGAGACCATTCTACACATGGACATCACCAGGTGATCAACACCAAAATCAGACTGATTATATTCTTTGCAGCCAAAGATGGAGAAGCTCTATATAGTCAGCAAAAACAAGACCAGGAGCTGACTGTGGCTCAGATCATGAACTCCTTACTGCAAAATTCAGCCTTAAATTGAAGAAAATAGGAGAAAACACTTGAGCATTCAGGTATGACCTAAATTAAATTCCTATGATTATACATTGGAAGTGACAGATTGAAGGGATTAGATCTGGTAGATAGAGTGCCTGAAGAACTATGGAAGGAGGTTCGTAACATTGTATGAGAAGCAGTGATCAGAACCATCCCCAAGAAAAAGAAGTACAAAAAGGCAAATAATTGTCTGAGAAAGCCTTACAAAGAGCTGAGAAAAGAAGAGAAGTGAAAAGCAAAGGAGAAAAGGAAATATATATCCATCTGAATGCGAGTTCCAAAGAATAGCAAGGAGAGATAATAAAGCCTTCCTAAGTAATCAATACAAAGAAATAAAGGAAAACAATAGAATGGGAAAGACTAGAGAGCTCTTCAAGAAAATTAGAGATACCAAGGGAACATGTCATGCAAAGATGGGCTCGATAAAGGACAGAAACAGTATGGACCTAACAGAAGCAGAAGATATTAAGAAGAGGTGGCAAGAATACACAGAACTATACAACAAAGATCTTCATGACCCAGATAATCATGATGGTGTGATCACTCACCTAGAGCCAGACATCCTGGAATGTGAAGTCAAGTGGGCCTTAGAAAGCCTCACTACAAACAAAGCTAGTGGAGGTGATGGAATTCCAGTTGAGCTATTTCAAGTCCTAAAATGATGCTGTGAAAGCTCTGCACTCAATATGCCAACAAAATTGGAAAACTCAGCAGTGGCCACAGGACTAGAAAAGGTCAGTTTTCATTCCAATCCCAAAGAAAGACAGTACCAACTAATATTTAAACTACTGCACTCATCTTACACACTAGCAAAGTAATGCTCAAAATTCTCCAAGCTGGGCTTCAACAGCACATGAACTGAGAACGTCCAGATGTTCAAGCAGATTTAGAAAAGGCAGAGGAATCAGAGATCAAATTGCCAACATCCATTGGATCATAGAAAAAGCTAGAGAATTCCAGAAAAAACATATACCTCTGCTTCATTGACTACCCTAAATCCTTTGACTGTGTGGGTCACAACAAACTGGAAAATTTTTAAAGGATGGGAATACCAGACCACCTTACCTGCCTCCTGAAAAATCTGTTTGTAGGTCAAGAAGGAACAGTTAGAGTTGTCCAGTTCCCAGTTTGGACTGGATCCAAATTAGGAAAGGAGTATGTCAAGGCTATATATTGTCACCCTGCTTATTTAACTTATATGCAGAGTACATCATGAGAAATGCTGGGCTGGAGGAAGCACAAACTGGAATCAAGATTGCTGGGAGAAATATCAATAACCTCAGATATGCAGATGACACCACCTTAATGGCAGAAAACAAAGAGGAACTAATGAGCCTCTTGATGAAAGTGAAAGAGGAGAGTGAAAAAGCTGGCTTAAAACTCAACATTCAGAAAATGAAGATCATGGCATTCGGTCCCATCACCGCATCACAAATATATGGGGAAACAATGGAAATAGTGACAGACTTTATTTTTTGGGGCTCCAAAATCACTGCAGATGGTGACTGCAACCATGAAATTAAAAGATGCTTGCTGCTTGGAGAAAAAGCTATGACCAACCTAGACTGCATATTAAAATGAAGAGACATTACTTTACTGACTAAGGTCCATATAGTCAAAGCTGTGGTTTTTCCAATAGTCATGTATGGATGTGAGAGTTGTACCATAAAGAAAGCTGAATGCCAAAAAATTGATGCTTTTGAACTATGGTGTTGGAGAAGACTCTTGAAAGTCCCTTGAACTGCAAGGAAATCAAGCCAGTTGATCTTAAAGGAAATCAGTCCAGAATATTCACTGGAAGAACTGATGCTGAAGCTGAAACTCCAACACTTTGGCCACCTGATGCAAAGAACAAACTCATTGGAAAAGACCCTGATGCTGGGAAAGATTGAAGGCAGGAGGAAAAGGGGATGACAGAGGATGAGATGGTTAGATGGCATTATGGACTCAATGGACATGAGTTTGAGCAAAGTCTGGGAGTTGGTGATGGACAGGGAAGCCTGGCATGCTGCAGTCCATGGGGTCGCAAAAAGTTGGACACAACTGAGTAACTGGACTGAACTACCATGTAGTAGGTGCCTCTCTAAATAAACCAAAGGTCCTGCTCTCACTGAATTTATATTCATTGCGATGGGAATAAAAGAAAGGAGAGAAAGAAGCAGACTGTAAGTGTATTTAGAAAATATGCATCAGTTGACAGTAAGTGCTATGGACAAAAATAGGTAGAGCTTTGAGCAGAAATTTATAGGAATAAAAGAGCAGGCAGACCTTCACTATCTGGATGGAAAGAGAAAACCAGTGTAAGCCCCAAGGACAGGTGCATCCCTGGTGTGTGCAAAAGCAGCAGGGAGGCCAGTGTGGCCAGGCTGACTAATCCAAGGGTGACAGGCAGACAAGAGGTCAGGAAAGTCCAGGGGCTCAGTGAGTAAGACTTGGGCTTTTGCTTTCAAGGAAGTAGGGAGCCACTGAAGGAGTGGCTTCACCCGACACAGAACAGATAGTAAGAACATCACTTCGGTTCATGCCTGGAGAATAGAGAGGACGGAAAGAAGAGAGCAGCTGGTTAGGAGGCCAGTGCTGTGATCTGGGCAACAGTTGATGGGAACTCTGACTTGGGTAGTAGTAGTCAAGTAGGTAAGAAATAGTCAAATTCCAAATATAATCTCAAAGTCCCTTCCAGGATTTATTGGGGTCGGGATGGAGGCATGAGAGAGCAGAATCGAAGGTAACCCCAAAGACTGAGACTGGTGAAATCCAGTTGCCCTTTCCTGAAACAGCAGAAGGCCATGGAGGAAAGGAAATAAAACTGCTCAGAATGTTTTGTGTCTTTTTATTGTTTTTGCTCTTTTATCCCCAGTAATAGCTAATATTTTTTCATTAATTTTTTATCTTATATTGGAATATAGTTGATTTGCAGTGTTGTGTTAGTTTCAGGTATACAGCCCAGTGACTCAGTTATACATACACAAATTCTTTTCCCATTTAGGTTATTACAGAGTACTGAGCACAGGTCCCTGTGCTGTATACAGTAGATGCTTGTTTATTATCTATTTTATATGCAGTAGTAACAATAGCTACTTAGGCATTTAGTGCCCAAGTGCCTGTCGCTTGGCAAAAGACTTTACATGAGTTATCTCGTCCATTTTTTACAGCAGCCCCAGGAGGCAACTGAGATGACTTCACTTTTTAGGTGAAGGAACTGAGGCACAGGGAAATGAAGTCATTCCTTAGTCATTGTAACATCTGTCCACCCCTTTTCTAACCTTAGGGGATTGCTTGTTGCTCTGCTCTCCTACCCTTCCAAACCTCCTGTTAGCATGTTACTTTGGAGGTAGCATGTGTTTCTGCTTGGAGACTAGGAACCAGAGTTTTGAATGCAAGAAGCCTGGGAGGCATCCTTGTGAAGTGTCCAGCAGGAGTTAGAGCTTCATGGGTCAGAAGAAAGATTCAGGGCTCTTTCCAGCCATTCGTGAATGTTAATGCAGAGATGCTTCTTAGAGTCAGAGTCTGGAGGAGAGAATTGAGGGAAGAAATGCAGGTGATGAAGAGCACAGCCTGGGGCCTGAGACCAGGAACCTCCTGGAGCCAAGCATTTAGGGAGCAAAGAAAAACAGATGAGAAAGAGCAGTGGCTTCAGTAAGAAGAAAACAGAGAGGAGGACAGCAGAAGGCCATGGAGGAAAGGAAATAAAACTGCTCAGAATGTTTTGTGTCTTTTTATTGTTTTTGCTCTTTTATCCCCAGTAATAGCTAATATTTTTTCATTAATTTTTTATCTTATATTGGAATATAGTTGATTTGCAGTGTTGTGTTAGTTTCAGGTATACAGCCCAGTGACTCAGTTATACATACACAAATTCTTTTCCCATTTAGGTTATTACAGAGTACTGAGCACAGGTCCCTGTGCTGTATACAGTAGATGCTTGTTTATTATCTATTTTATATGCAGTAGTAACAATAGCTACTTAGGCATTTAGTGCCCAAGTGCCTGTCGCTTGGCAAAAGACTTTACATGAGTTATCTCGTCCATTTTTTACAGCAGCCCCAGGAGGCAACTGAGATGACTTCACTTTTTAGGTGAAGGAACTGAGGCACAGGGAAATGAAGTCATTCCTTAGTCATTGTAACATCTGTCCACCCCTTTTCTAACCTTAGGGGATTGCTTGTTGCTCTGCTCTCCTACCCTTCCAAACCTCCTGTTAGCATGTTACTTTGGAGGTAGCATGTGTTTCTGCTTGGAGACTAGGAACCAGAGTTTTGAATGCAAGAAGCCTGGGAGGCATCCTTGTGAAGTGTCCAGCAGGAGTTAGAGCTTCATGGGTCAGAAGAAAGATTCAGGGCTCTTTCCAGCCATTCGTGAATGTTAATGCAGAGATGCTTCTTAGAGTCAGAGTCTGGAGGAGAGAATTGAGGGAAGAAATGCAGGTGATGAAGAGCACAGCCTGGGGCCTGAGACCAGGAACCTCCTGGAGCCAAGCATTTAGGGAGCAAAGAAAAACAGATGAGAAAGAGCAGTGGCTTCAGTAAGAAGAAAACAGAGAGGAGGTATCCCCAGAACAAGGGGAGGAAAAAGGGCCAAGAAGACAGAATATCAGTCGTTTCAAACACTGCTGAGATGAGACAGCTTCCAATCTGATCGAGAAATAGCTATTGAATTTGGCAACACGGGGGTCGCCGTTGTCCTTGACAGGAATGCTTTGGATGGAATGGTGGGAAGGGTTGAAAATACTTGTGGGGAATACATTCTATTCTCAGTGACTTGAATTCCTCTGAAATCACAAGCTGTTCACATTAAAGATAAAATTTAGCTTTCACTTTTCATTTCCATTTGTGACTCTTATATGAAATCACTCAGAGAAAGTATCACAGAGAAGTGGAAAATATATAAATGGATAAATGGACAAAAATATTTTTCATATGATTATGTAATAACTTTTACAGATTTTGAAAGCATGAATAACAAATCAAGTGGAACTGAGTGATATCTACAGTTTAGAATAACGGTATCCAAATCTCACTGCCGAAGTGAAGCCCAGTAATTGGTTTTTGCTTCTTATTCAGAAATAATGACTTTTCTTCTTAATAAAGAGATGTTTACATGTGAAGTCTCATAATCATCTGAATACAAAACTAATTTTTTTCATATTGCACTGCTGGTTATGTCATTTCCATACATTTTAGCCCATTGACAATGCATCTGGATTTTTCAAGTGAAATTGCATCTGGGTATGAGAAAAAAATTCAGATATGTTTAGCATTCTCCTGGCAAGATGACCTTACCAGATTATTCCTGTCTGCATACATTTTCTTCCAATGCAATTCAAAGGAATTCAATGGGCAAAGTGTTCCCACCTTTATAAAATCGCATTCCCTTTCATTTGATCTCCTAACATTAATCCACAATAAAATACAGCAGGAGAAATGAAAGAAGATAAATACATCCCTATCTTTAACTCTTTGTATTCATAAAATAAACATACATTATTATTCTGAGTTATTTTTTAAAACAACTCTTTCCCTGGTTAGTGACTTTAAACCATGAATTTACAACCACCAACCGAATCCCCGTCTTGACCATGAACTTGGCTCACATGGTTAACGGGCATCCTTTCAAAGTCTGTCTCCAGATTTCCCTGCCTTCTCCCACCCAAGGGAGCTGCAGGCTTTTACCCATCATCTTGCATTTCATGATGATTGGGTAGGGTATCTGCTGCTGGAGGAACCTAGCTGCTTGACTCAAACTGAGAAATCCTCCTCCCAGGAGATGTTAACACTTGTCCGGAGGCAACCGAGAGGTGCGATTTTTTCCCTAGTTCTCTCACTTCAGAGCTGACGCACTCTCCCAGTGAACTGAGCCAGAAGCCTCAGGAGGCACGCTAGCCAGCCAAGTGTAAGTTCACACAGAGCTCAGTGGCCCCACTTCCCCGAGTCCTTCATCTCCTTAGGAATCTCCCCGCCTTTCTTATGGCTAGACATTTCCTTGGACCTGAGGGGGCGTCTGTTGTTAAAACGTGAAACTGGGAAGTCACAGTGCTGCTTGTTACTCGTTTAATTACAGAGATTCTGTGAAGGACCAGGTGCATTTTCAGGGCTATTGTAGCCCAAGCAGATGGCTGTCTCTGCCCTTCTGGAACCTAAATTCTAGTTCAGGGAGATGGGCTATGAGCCATACACACGGCAGGTGAAACACACTGTATGTTAGAAGGTAATTGGTAACACAGAAAAGAAGAAGTAGAGGAGCTGAGGGAGGCTGGGAATGGGGGGGAGGTCCCCTGAGGGACACATCTGCATCACTAAATCGATATTGCACCCTGCTAATTGCCTGTTGCTGCCTGGTTCTCCAGTTAGATCCCTATCCTGGACTCAGACAAGGCAGGGGCCTTGGTCCGTCTGACACTTTATCCAGGGCCTAGGTCATCACCATCAGATGGTCTCACAGTACTGAGTGTCTGACTGTGTATGTAGACACAACCCAAGTTAACATCCTTATAAAACTTTCATAATGCAGTTTCCAAAATATTGTGTATCTGTGATTAATGCTCATTCAGTTCAGTTCAGTCACTCAGTTGTGTCCGACTCTTTGTGACCCCATGGACTGCAGCATGCCAGGCCTCCCTGTCCATCACCAACTCTCAGAGTTTACCCAAATTCATGTCCTTTGAGTCGGTGATGCCATACAACCATCTCATCCTCTGTCATCCCCTTCTCTTCCCACCTTCAATCCTTCCCAGCATCAGGGTCTTTTCCAGCGAGTCGGTTCTTCACATCCGGTGGCCAAAGTATTGGAGTTTCAGCTTCAGCATCAGTCCTTCCAGTGAACACCAAGGACTGATCTCCTTTAGGATGGAGTGGTTGGATCTCCTTGCAGTCCAAGGGACTCTCAAGAGTCTTCTCCAAAACCACAGTTCAAAAGCATCAATTCTTTGGTGCTCAGCTTTCTTCACAGTCCAACTCTCACATCCATACATGACCACTGGAAAAACCATAGCCTTGACTAGAGAGACCTTTGTTGGCAAAGTAATGTCTCTACTTTTTAACATGTTACTATAACTTCCCTTCCAAGGAGTAAGCATCTTTTAATTTCATGGCTTCAGTCACCATCTGCAGTGACTTTGGAGCCCCCAAAAATAAAGTTTGCCACTGTTTCCACTGTTTCCCCATCTATTTCCCATGAAGTGATGGGACCAGATGACATGATCTTCATTTTCTGAATGTTGCTCTTTAAGCTAACTTTTTCACTCTCCTCTTTCACCTTCATCAAGAAGCTCTTTAGTTCTTCTTCACTTTCTGCCATAAGGGTGGTGTCATCTGCATATCTGAGGTTATTGATATTTCTCCCAGCAATCTTGATTCCAGCTTATGTTTCTTCCAGTCCAGCATTTCTCATGATGTACTCTGCATATAAGTTAAATACGCAGGGTGACAATATACAGCCTCAACGTACTCCTTTTCCTATTTGGAACCAGTCTGTTGTTTCATGTCCAGTTCTAACTGTTGCTTCCTGACCTGCATACAGATTTCTCAAGAGGCAGGTCAGGTGGTCTGGTACTTAGGGATTAACTTAAATGTTAGGAAAAGTCACACAAGCTCTTTCCATAAAACAGTTTTTGGTTTACACTTGTTTTCTAAAACCCTTCACTGGGCAACTTTAGTCTCACCTCTGCCCCCACTCTAGAGAAGTTAGGGTCTGGCAGGTACAGTTGGAATTTTAATTCATATGTCTTTTCTTTTTGTCATTATTTGCTTTTTCTCAAAAGAGTTTTATAGAGGAAAAAATACATGCAAGTGAATTTCACAGGACTGTTTATTAGTAGATACAGTTATCTTGCTAATTTGGAAAGTGGCCACTTTGTGATGGAATGATCTAGATATCCCTCTGCCATTCTCCAGCCTTTCAAAGACTTCCACAGAGTGAGAGAGTTTCCCAAGGTCTGAATGGAGACCTTTACTTTTCCAATGTGCTCCCAGAGGACACCCGGGAAGACTACATCTGTTACGCCAGATTTAATCATACTCAAACCATACAGCAGAAGCAACCAATTTCTGTTAAGGTGATTTCAGGTAAGAGTTCGATTTCCAAAAACTCTCTTGCAATGATGTTTACAAATGTGTGCAAGTGTGTTAGCTATTAAATACCACTAACTTTGAAGTAAACAGTTTCATTGATCAGGGAAGTACCTGTGAATAGTCATGAAAGTGTTGGCATGTGTATTATAGGAAGCTTGCCTACTTTACTGTATTTTACAGTTTTTACTGTTATTACCATTATTGTTTCTGTGATAACTTCCTGAATCTATTGGTTTGGCCAAAACATTGGTAAGATGTTACAGAAAAACCTGAATGAACTTTTTGGCCAACCCAGTTCTTAGTGTTCTGAGCATTTGCTTGTGGTTTATGCTCCACAATGCCGTTAAATGGGAGTCCTGCAACTTCAGTTGTATGTCTGCGTCTTACTGGTTGGGGGTGGCTCTGTGAATTAATGAAATAGTCATGTACAATGTAAAGCACTGTTTTTACTAGGTTGGGATGGCACTTGGTCAGCAGAGTGGTTTATGTTTTGTTGCCCAGTGCTTTTTTTTCTTTTTTCACAATTCTCTCTCCCCTTCTTTTTGCATTCTTCATAATATTCTGTTTATTTCAGTGGATGAATTGAATGACACTATAGCTGCTAATTTGAGTGACACTGAGTTTTATGGTGGTGAGTTTTGGTGATTGATTGTAACTGGTATTTCTTCTTCATTGTAGAATTTAGTTCACTAACTTCACCTCCATGGCTGTTTAACCTTATTTCTTTACGAAATTCCTAGTTATATGTTTAATAACCACTAGAATCAATGTATGTTTCATATAAATTTAGCTCTGAGCTCGCAAACATGTCATTAAAACATGTTCCATGTTGTATGTATAATAACAAAAGTTACTATAACTGTTTTCATGTAAAGAATCATCCCACAAAATTTGAAAAAAAATCTTTCATATATGTTTAGAATTACATTTTTCATTTTATGTCTGGCTCATAAACTTTTCTCATAGATTAATAAGAATTGGCAAGGTACATTAACCTGCTAAAATACTAGCATCGAAGTCTTAACTTAATAACCTTTAGCAACTAACATTAACCGGATTTTGTTAGGAAAGCGTATTTTCCATCTGTTTTCACATGACTTTATCAATGTCATATAATTAGAAGTAGTATTTCTCTTAGTTTAGTTTAAAATCAAGACACTATCTTCAGTGGAAATAATCTTTTAAAAATGGATTTAACATCATTCTTTTAAAAGGAAAAGAATTTTATTTCCTTAAGGGAAACATGGATCTCAAATATAGAGTCTATGAATGGAAATTATGGGTTCTAAATATGGGGTCCTCTTAAATTATCCATAAGCTCAAATTTCTGCTATACTAATTTTTTTACCCTTGAGATATGAAGTAAAAAGCACTAAGGTACTATCAATGGCCAGAGTAACATACCATAACTCCTGCCTTACTTTTATTTTATTTTTACCTTATTTCATATTATTTTATTTTATATTAGAATACTCCTGAAAAATATGAACCTCTAAATCACTTTCAAAGTGATTTTTCAAAGGGGTATGATTTCCTCCACCATCTCTAAAATCTAAGGAAACTCTAACTTGTCTTCAGTAATACCTTTTCTGGTGTTCAGCTTTTTCTTCTGAGAAGTGAGGATAATTTATACATTACCTTTTCAGTTTTTATGAGCATCAAGAAGATAACACATTGAAGTGTTGCACACTCTTAAAGGGGCTCTTAGAACCTCAGGAAGGTAGGATTTCTACTTTAAGTTCCTCTGAGATGCAACCGGAGGATAAGGACACATTTAGGCCAGGTCTCTATATGACTTTTCTTCATGAAACATGAAGGTAGTCTCTCTCTCTCTCCATATATATATATGTACCTTCCTGAGATATCTGAATTGAGCCCTCTTTATTTTTTCATTGAGGAAACCAATTTTAATTTTTTTAACTTCATCCATAATCTATGGCACACATTTGCCAGTCCTCTGCCAGTCACTTTCTAGTTTTGTATTTGTATTTTACAAATACCCTCACAATTTGGGTATCTTGATATATTAGATGTTCACCATGATTTATCTTCATGATTAATCAATGGAATTGACTATAATTTTGTCCCTAGGGTAAACCAAAAGACCTTGTCCATTGTCATATCTTTCAGAAAAACCTAACATCTTCCAGAAAATAGATAGCTCATTTTCCCTTTGACCTGAGTACTCATCTTGAGAGGTGGATAATTTGATAACATAATTTTCCTCTCTGTGTCTACATTTTGAAATTTTACCAACCCACCAAAAATACATAGAACCCTAACCCAAATTAGGAAAATATACAATGGAAAATAGTCCTCATTATTAGTTCTTATGCAACCAAAGTAGTTTCTATTTCTGGCCAACTGAGTGAGTGATGGCTATTTATAAGGCAAGGAGTATATATGTATTTGTTTAACAAATTTCACAATCAATGGTAAATCGATTTAAAAAGGGATTAGATTTTTAGACAGTGAACTGTTCTTCTAGAAATCCATATTCTTACTTTGAATGCATATTGATCTTCTTGTTTGCAGCTAAATCACATAGACAGAGGCCACCAACATTTTTAACTCCAGATGGCAATACAAGTCGCAAAGAGGAATTAAGAGGAAATGTCCTTTCCCTTGAGTGCATTGCAGAAGGGCTGTGAGTTAACACTGTCTGTCTTGATGTCCAGTTCTTATATAAGCATAGTAGATTGGTAGAGAGACATTAATATTGTATCATAGCAGGAATCATTAATAGAGACTCCATTAAGCAATCAAGAAAAATGTGATGATTACTTCCAAAACGGGCCATGTGTTATTTCATATTATGAAAATATTTTGTTAATGTAAATGTTCCTTTAGAAATAAGTGTCAGTAATCACCTTATGATTGTTGTAATGAAGCTTATTATTTTGCTACTGTTGTCTAACAGATCATCTCAAAACGCAGAGGCTTAAAACCAATAGCTGTTTGTCATTGATGATCTACAAGTATACAGAGCAGTTGTGCCGTAACAGGGCTGGATCCGGCTGATTTCATTTGAGCCTGCTTATGCATCTTCTGAGCAGCTCAGCCTTGGGTTCACAGCTCTGGGTCTCCTGCTCTTAGTAGGGCAGTGGAGCTCTTGGTCATGAGTTTTTCACATCCTTCTAGGCAATCGAGCTCTGGCTTATTCTCCTAACTGTGGAAGCTCACTCAGCCTCTTAGTGCCTAGCCTTGACACTGGCATGCTGTCCCATCCTCTACCCTCTAGCGCTGGTCACCAGACCAGCTTCTTTGCAGCTGTCTCATCTATGTGTATGCTTAGTTACTCTGTCCTGTCCAACTCTTTGTGACCCCATGGACTGCAGCCAGCTAGGCTCTGTCCATGGGAGTTCTATAGGCAAGAATACTGGAGTGGGTTGCCATGCCCTTCTCTAGGAGATCTTCCCAACCCAGGGCTCGAACCCAGGTCTCCCACATTGTAGGTGGATTCTTTACCATCTGAGCCACCAGGGAAACTCAGCCTCTTAGTGCCTAGCCTTGACACTGGCATGCTGTCCCATCCTCTACCCTCTAGCGCTGGTCACCAGACCAGCTTCTTTGCAGCTGTCTCATCTATGTGTATGCTTAGTTACTCTGTCCTGTCCAACTCTTTGTGACCCCATGGACTGCAGCCAGCTAGGCTCTGTCCATGGGAGTTCTATAGGCAAGAATACTGGAGTGGGTTGCCATGCCCTTCTCTAGGAGATCTTCCCAACCCAGGGCTCGAACCCAGGTCTCCCACATTGTAGGTGGATTCTTTACCATCTGAGCCACCAGGGAAGCCCTGTCTCATCTATGCATACTTCAAACCTGATACCACCCCCAGAACCCATGTGCCCTTGAGAGGAGTCCCAGGGAAGCCTCAGCTCAGCTGCAGGAACAGCTGTTATGTTAGGGAAATGCTGGAGGCAAGCTTCTGAATACTTTCCTCTCATGCCTGGCATAGAGCAAGTACCATCGATAAGGCACATTTGCTGGAACATTGACTGGACTCTCAGAAACAATATACTGAATGGATTTTTATTTTACTCTCATGAAAGCCTTCTCAGGTCACCAGATCAAAACAAGCATTATTGTCTCCATTAAGGCAATGGAAGAAACTGAGGCCCCAAAAGGCCAGAGATCCAAAATCAGAGAGCAGTTTAGAGTAGGGCTGGGATTTTGAAGCAGATCTTTTTAACTCTAAGCCTAAGTCTGGCTTTTCATCTGTCTCTATAGTTCATGATTTAATAAGAAACAGAGGTGAGAAATGGTATAAGTAACACGTGAGTTGGGCCTACCTCTATCAATGGATATAATGTTTTAAAATATCACTAATAATGAAATTAAAATAACAGCACGATTCCTCTAATCACTTCATTCACATCATTAGATAGCCTGTTATAAGATAGGGAGATTCTTCCATTTGGTATGGAAATATGTATGGAAGTTTATGGGCACAAAAACTAACCTTAGGTTAGTTTTTCTCTAACCTTTTTAAGTCTGGTTGATTAAAAAATTGTTACTTGAAGGACTTCCCTGGCAGTCTAGTGGCTAAGAGTGCATGGAGTATGGGTTCAGTCCCTGGTCAGGGAGCTAAGATCCCATGTGGCCCATGGCCAAAAGACCAAAACATAAAAAGAGAAGAAATATTAGAACAAAAATTCAATGAAGACTTTTAAAATGGCCCACATTAAAAAAAAAAAAGGTTTTTAAAAAAATTATAACTCTGTATTGTTAATTTCATGGTCATTCTTTTGATTGATATAGTCCAGTCATGCAAAATTTTCCAAGAGTGTCTCCTTCATCAGAAGATAATAATTAGGTCCCTTCAGTCAAGTAAGTCTCGCTGCCATTCTCAACAGATCCCTGAAGTCAGAGTTCACGGTGTGCCATCAGTTAGCTTGTGTGAAAATGGTAACTTACAGACTGAAATGTAAGGTTTTGAGCACTACTTAATAAAAGTGTGTGGCTACTTAAAATATGTATCTGTTCCTCATGATCTTTATCATGAATGTTTTTTTGTGATGTTATTTTCTGTTTACCTTATCAGGCCTACCCCAATTATTTACTGGATAAAAGAAGATGGAACACTCCCCGTCAATCGGACATTTTATAGGAACTTTAAGAAAACTCTGCAAATCGTTCAGGTTACAGAAGCAGACTCTGGAAATTACCAGTGTATAGCCAAAAATTCATTAGGAGCCATCCATCACACCATTTCCGTCACAATTAAAGGTATATCATTGTCTAAAATACATGGCTCTTGCCTCCATGAGAATCTTTCATTAAATGCCTTTAATTATATTCTTCAGTAATAATAATGTAAATTTATATCAGTACTCATGGTACCTTGTATCTCTTCTCATTGCCATTTATAGAGCTTTTAAATCAGGTTAAAAATTTGCTCCCTCAGATCTTCCTTGCAGAGGATTCCAATTGATAAGTGTTGAAAGAATGAAGGAAATAGAAAATCACCATTAGAATTCCACAGTTGTAACTGCTGTAGGCAAGAGCCAGTGATGAGTGCTAAAATTACTGGATGCCCCCTTGCCTCTTCAGAGCAGTCCCTCAAAGTGATCTGAGAGTCCTGTCTCCTGGGCTTACATTGTAATAAAGTATAACTCTCAGAAATAAATAAATAAAATGATGAAATTACTTGGTCACACTTTCAAGAGAAACAGGTTGTTTGCATAGCCTCAGTGTTTTTTCTCCCCTTACCCACCCATATCCAGATTAATTACTGAGGTAGGTTTAATATATGTCCACAGATTCTTCACTCCTCATCCTTTAAGGAGACAGAGCTTAATCACCCTCCCCTTGAGTAAGGGCTGAAGTTGCCTGCTTCTAATGAATAGAATGTGGAAAGCAGGAAAATAGTAACTGTACAGTGGAGAGAGCTGGCAGGCATCACTCTAACCAAGCGATCGAGATTCATAAACCAGCAGTAAGCCATGTCAATGTCGTGTGCTCCCAGATGTAATGCAGTTAGAAGGTTCCATCACTCAAAACCTCAGTTGAATCGTGAAAAATCATCAGGAAAAACTCTAGTGAAAACAGGTGTACCATAGTGGTTACCAGTGGGGAGAGGGAAGGAGGGAGGGGTAATAAAGTAGGAGGTTAAGAGGTACAAACTATGATTTTTAAAATAAGCTACAAGGATCTATTGTACAACACAGGCAATGTAACCAGTATTTGATAATAACTGTAGATGGAATATAATCTTTTTTTAAAAAGTAATTATGATGATACTAATGATGGTGGTTGGATGGTGATTATAATCTAGCAATTCAGAAATTCTTCACTCAGAAATCACTAAATTTGACCTTAGGTGGAAAAGCTCTTGTTTCACTTAAAACCTTCCTGTTGATCTGTATAAGAATTCAATTGTCGCTGGTATAAACATTCTCTAGGAATGAGGGCGTGTTGGAATGTTTCACAAAATATTTTGGTTACAGATAAGAAATGGAGAACGTGCCTTAGGAAAAATATGAAGATTAATCAATTTAGTAAGTTTGATTTATCCCTGAAAGAATTCAATTGACTAGTTCTCCTTTCTACGTCTGGGAAGAAGTTCAAAGAAAAAATGCTTTATGAAAAAAGAAGAGACGATAGAGAACTTATTTATAGAGTTGGGGAAGTAATTAACATTGATATATGTTTACATAACTAACACAAATATAATTACTTCTCTCCATTTCTGTCCTGATAATGATAAAATGAGGATATTGTTCCTTGTTATAAAAAATGAAAAGCTCTTGATTAAAAAAAAAAAAGATGTTCTACAAAATAACTTACAAGTAGTCTTTAAAAGTCTCAGGTTCATGAAAAACAAAGAAAGACCCAGAAACTTTCAGATCAGAGGAAACTAAGTAAGAAGATGTGACAATTAAATGCAATGTGATATCCAGGAGAGGGTCCTGGAACAGAAATAAGACAGTGGAAAAACTGGGGAACGCCTAGTACAGTGTGTAGTTGAGTTGATGGTAGTGCAGCAATGTTAATTTCTTGTTCTGGTATCTGTACCATGGTTTTGTAAGATGTTAACATTAGAGAAAGCTGGTGAAGGACTTATAGGAACAGTCTATGCTCATTTGGCACCTCTTCAAAAACTGCAAAGCCTTAAAAATTGCTTACTAATTTTATAACTGTATGTATTCTACAGGGCTAAGAATTTAAATTCCTCTTTCGTATCCCTATCTGTACCTCTAAATTGCTGTACAACTTTAGAGAAATCTGTTACCTCTTTGATATCTGATCCATACAGTGTAGAACAAGATGATGATATTTGAATCAAAAGGCTCTTGAAGTGATACATAGATGTCAGTGAATCTCTTTAAACATTCTTTTGAAAATCTGAAGTGTTCTTTGAAGTATCACTTAGAAGTCTGTTCATTCTAAAAAAATGAAATTAAATGGTTTACAACATACTTATTTTTATCATTAAGATGGTTCAGTGTACTAAATTTCCTAGAATAATTTACTTGATTAAATTTTGTGGTGTTTTTCTCCTTTCCTCGTAAAGCGGCTCCATACTGGATCATAGCACCTCAAAATCTTGTGCTGTCCCCTGAAGAGGATGGAACCCTCATCTGCAGAGCGAATGGCAACCCGAAACCCAGAATTAGCTGGTTATCAAATGGAGTCCCGATAGAAAGTAAGTTTCCTTGATTGGCTCCAGGTGCAGTGTGTTTTTGGAGCATAGTGCTTTCTCCACAGGAGACAAATGATGATAAAATAGCTTGACTTAAGGAAGTCATGTATAAGTTACACAGGAGCACCAGATCACCTTTAGATTTTAACTTTGTTATCTTTAGGTATAATTTATTATGACTGAATTGTTTATGCTATTAACAGTATGCACTGACTGGAACTCTGCAGTTGTTCTTGTTTTTTTGTGTGAGTCATAGGAACAGTGACAGGGTGAGAAATAAACACCCACTGCAAAGTTCACATTATCTTCTTTGTTCAAAATGTCAAATGATGTGTGGAAACATCACAGGAGTTGGAGGAGGTGTTAGGGAGGCTAGGAATAGAGACAGTGGATATGGCAATAAGAAATACGGCTGTCTTAATTTAAAGAGGTTTTAAATGATTAGGCCCATTCCCAATAGAGCTCAGATGTTCCCAAGTTCTCCAGTCTTGAGAGGTCACTGTTCCATTTAATGCCCAAAGAAGAACATATCTTCTGACCTCAGTCGTATGCTGGAGGTTCTGCCTTTGACCCGTCCTCCCTCCCCAAGCATTACTGAGATCATTCTTGACCCATGTTTACATGACCTTAACTGCCAGGTACCACCTCTTCTGCCACCTTCCCTGGACCACTCCGGCTCTCAGCCAGCTTCTCCAGGCTGCCTAGAACAGTCCCCCAGAGTGTAGCCACAAGCTGCCCCTCAATCTTCTAAATCATAGGAAAGACCAGTTTTACAAAACTTGATGAGACGCTTGAGTCTCATAGAAGGGCATTATAGCAAAGAGAAAAAGAATGGATATTGCATCTCCCTCCTCTTAGATTCCTAAGCATGGCCATCCACAGAGAGCCCACTGCCTCTCCATTTTATTGATTCCACCTACCACCAACTGCTATTGACAGGAGAATCTTTGGACATTTTCCCCTTCTTAGAGAGAGAGAGAGAGAGAGAAATTGGTTTCTGTTTAAAACCCTGCATTGTGTTCACCCTCCCCATCAGTAGCATAATAATCTGTAAAGACATTCAGTAAAGACAACCTTCAGAATTAAGGTACGATATAGAGCAGCTTGACTCCTCATTCCTTCCAAAGTGAAAATCACTCAGTCGAGTCCAGCTCTTTGGGACCCCATGGACTATACAGTCCACACATACATTATGCAGTCCATGGAATTCTCTAGGCCAGAATACTGGAGTGGGTAGCCTTTCCCTTCTCCAGGGGATCTTCCCAACACAGGGATCAAACCCAGGTCTCCCGCTTTGCAGGCGAATTCTTTACCAGCTGACCCACAAGGGAAACCCAAGAATACTGGAGTGGGTAGCCTATCCCTTCTCCAGCAGATCTTCCTGACCCAGGAATCCAACTGGAGTCTCATGCATTGCAGGTAAATTCTTTACCAACTGAGCAATCAGGGAAGCCCTTCATTGCCTCCAAGCCAGAATCAAAAATTGGTTCTACTCTCCCATACTCAAAAGATCCATTAAACTGGCTTTCATGAAATAGTCTTCACCCTAAGATGAATCTGAAAAATACTGGCAGATTTTAAACAGCCCAAGTTCCTGATAATTCTCACCATCAAGGTCTTACTGCTCCAGGTCTAGGTAGAGTGAGAGACCCGCTTCTGTGAGTGTTTATTAGTAGTTTGTCACACAACAGAGTCTTTATCAGATGCTCAGAATCAGACAGCCTGTGTTTATTGTAAAAGGAAATATGTTCCTGGGAGAGCACAGATAGTAAAGAGTCTAGCAAAATGGGTTTGGATATCTCTACTCCGAATTTTAACTAGGATCAGAATCAGGAAAAACTGCAGAATATTTTGTGGTTGTGCATTGGGAAGCTGTTGCCACTCTCAGGGACATATGAGTGAAAACTGAGACGTGGAAGGAAGCCCTGAACCAAAAAGTAAGTTTTCTGGTAGGAATGTATTCAGAATGGCAATAAGGGATAGAGCATGCTCAGCACTTTTGGTACCAAGTTTCGTAGCTCAGAGATTCTGTGCCGATTTATGGAAGGTTAAACGTACCCCTGAGATCTGGCCTCAGTGAAACTGACAAGAGGGAGGGGACATCCATCATTTCTCAGTGAGGAAACTGGGGAGCCAGGGAATGTTGAAAAGATAAATCCTCAAGTTCAGCAGTCAGAATGCAATCAGAAGTAGGGGGAAATTGAGATGTAGGTGGGTCAGTGACACAGGGATGAAGGGAGATAAAATAAGGAACCTGATCTTTCCTTCTGGTTCTCTCAGCTTGTGATCCTTCCAAACCAGGCACAGGTGGTGCCTCTCAGGGAACCTGTAACTCCAGCTGTATTGAGAGTTTTGCACTATTTGGGTATAACATAAGTAAGACTGAAGGGTGTAATGTCCAGCACAGGGAATATAGCCAGTATTTTGTAACTTTATTTGGAGTATAATCTATTATAAAATATTGAATCACTGTGTTGTGCACCTGAAATTAATATAATATTGTAAGTCAGCTAGACTTCAATTTTTAAAATGAGCTTTGAAGTTGCACTCAGAGACATTCCCCTTTAAATGAAATATTTGGGGGAAGGATCAGCTATGAAAGGCTGGCATTTGGGGGATGGAGTGTAGGTCCCTGGAGACAAGTAGAACCTGTCTGCTGTAACCCCAGATCATCTAACTGGGTCCAGAGCAGAAAGAGTTAGAACAAAATCTCTCAAATCAGGTTCAAAACCAGTTGATTTCTTCCATCCCCGAAGTATGTCTTAAGAGACTTGGCAGAGCTGGGATCAGAGTTGATGATGCCTGCAGATCAAGGGCCCCTCTGCCTCTGGTGTGCCTCAGAGTGGGCACTCTGGTGGAGAAGTAGGAAGAGAAAATGTCATGGAGCCTGGCAGCAAAGCCTGGGACCCAGTGCCGGGAGCAGATGCTGCCTGTTTATATTGAGGTGATGAGAAGTGTATAAAGAAAGCTGAGCATCAAAGAATTGATGCTTTTGAACTGTGGTTTTGGAGAAGACTCTTGAGGGCCCCTTGGACTGCAAGGAGATCCAACCAGTCCATCCTAAAGGAAATCAGTCCTGAATATTCATTGGAAGGACTGATGCTGAAGCTGAAACTCCAGTACTTTGGTCACCTGATGCGAAGAGCTGACTCATTGGAAAAGACCCTGATGCTGGGAAAGATTGAGGGTGGGAAAAGAAGGGGATGACAGAGGATGAGATGGTTGGATGGCAGCACCGACTTGATGGACATGAGTTTGAGTAAGTTCCAGGAGTTGGTGGTGGACAGGGAGGTCTGGCATGCTGCAGTCCATGGGGTTGCAAAGTCAGACATGACTGAGTGACTGAATTGAACTGAACTGATGAGAAGTGTCCCTGGGAGGTGTCTTCCTTCACATCTGGAGGCCAAGCTAAAAATGCATGGATTACTGTTTGTAATCTCGGAATTGAAAGCTGATGGGTTCGAGGCACCTGGTGGGGACTCACAGCTCTCTGCAGGAGGGCACGGCAGGGGCAGTACAGTTCCTTTCCCCCACTCTCAGCCACTGGTCCATCTACAGCTTCTGGTGAATGACTTCTTGGCTAGGCCCTAAGTCTGTTTTTTAAATTTTTAAATAATTAAAAAATTTTTTCAATGTTCAATTTTTAAAAAAATTTTAATTGTATTCATGTATAGTTGATTTGTAATGTGTGAATTTCTGCTGTACAACAGAGTGATTCAGTTATACATGTATATACATTCTTTTTCATTTTCTTTTCTGTTAACGATTTATCCCAGAATATTGAATATAGTTTCCTGTGCTCAACAGTTGGACCTTATAGTTTATCTAATCTAAATGTAATAGTTTACATCTGCTAATCCCAAATTCCCAATCCATTCCCCCAGTGCTCCCTACCTATAAGTCTGTTCCCTATGTCTGTGAGTCTTTCTGTAAATAAGTTTATTTGAGACACTGAGTCTTAAACAGCTAGTTAAAGTGAACTCTATATGCTCCCTCCTTGCACTGACCTCCCTGATCCAAGATAGGGAGTAAAAGAAGAAGAAAACTGTCCAAAAATCTGTAGAAGTTTGAGAAGCCTCCTGCCTCTCCCCTGTCCGCCCTGCTTGATAGTTTACCTGTTAATTCAGAGGCCTCTAAATAGAGCTGAGGTTTGCGGACCATTCTGGAAACAAGAGACTGTGGCTTGTCATCTGTAGTTTGCTGAGTTTGCAACCCACGGATACATTCAGCAGTGATAGGGCAAGAACGAAGGATGGCAGAGAGACAGGAGAAGGCAGGAGAGAGCAAGATCTGCTACAATGTACGACACAGAATCGGCATGTAAGGGTTAAAGGGGGAGCCAGAAGAGACCTCAGAGGCGAGCTGG
This sequence comes from Oreotragus oreotragus, assembly GCA_006410675.1. Classification (NCBI taxonomy): domain Eukaryota; kingdom Metazoa; phylum Chordata; class Mammalia; order Artiodactyla; family Bovidae; genus Oreotragus; species Oreotragus oreotragus. Next base: position 362,565 of record SJYX01021096.1, read on the forward strand.
GAGCACAGGCTGGCTTGCTGACCCTTCTCCCTAGGAAGCTGCAGAAACCTTGGCTGCACCAGTTGCTGAGGGGCAAGGGCAGGAACACCTGTGCTTCTGCAGTATCACAGTGCAGCATCCCGCCAGGCGCCTGACCTCCCCGCCAGGCGCCTGACCTCCCCGCCAGGCGCCATTCAACAGAACATTATCAGAGGACCACAGTACCAGATACCTCCCCACTCCTGATGTGTAGACAGTCACCTAAGGACATTGTCACTCTCTCCCCACCCCCACAGTAAAAGGAGAAGGTGGGTCAGAACAGGAAAGGGTCAGACTTGGGTTTTGTTAGCAAAATATAGTGTTGCTGGCTTGTGACTGTGCATTTAAGACCTGGCACCTACTGTTTTACAAAACTGGAAGAATTCATTCAGAAAGAGTCAGGGCCCTAATCTCAGTGTCTTTCAAAGCTCTGTCTCCCTAGGACTGGCCAGGTTACTTTAAACTTTCCTTGAAGCAAAAAAAAAAAAAAAAAAAGTATTAAATATGGAATTTGCATAAAATGTGTTTGAAACCACCTTCAGAAGTCAAGAGCACAGCTGCAGAGGTGCTGATGCCAAAAAAGAACTCCTAGTTTTTATTGTGTGACCCACAGTGTCTGGGAAAGTGTGAAAATAGAACCCAGGACCAGAAAGAAATGTCCAGGGTCAAGGCTGTGGACACCAAGATTCCTGACTTTGTCCTGGGAGACAGAGGGCTCCTAGCGCTTGCAGATCTTTAATCATCCCCCTTGTGAACTGAGGTAGATCTCTCGGATTCTTCCAAGTGGAGCATCTGTAAGATCATACTATTACTATGTTAAAAGTCCCCTTTTCTCTAAAAGATGAGAAGGGAAAGGAATGAAGAGAATAAGAGCAGACAGAAGGCCTCCTCCTGCCACAGTTACATATTTTGCTGATATGGAGGGAGGGATTGAAAGACGGTGATACATAATAAGCAGGCAGAGGAAAGGAGATGTGGTCTAGGACTCCCCAAGATTCCACCAAGTCATCTTTTTTCAAAAGAGCTCAGTGGCCATCCCTTCACAGGGGATGTAATACCTGGATGAAAAAGAAAATTCATCTCTTCATTCAGAGATTTGTTCTACATTATGTAGAACAAATGAATCTGAACAGATGTTCCGATTTCAGGAGATGTTTATAGAGGAGACTAAGTCAGGAAATCTGAGCAGTAATTGTACATTAAACAAACCACCAAGTCTCTAGTTTCTCATCTTCGAGATACATATACTTCTCTCTCCTTAGTCTGTTTCATGAAGCTCTTTTTTAACAAAAATAAATAAATAAAATAAAACTATGCATTAGATACAAAAATATTTTAAAATTTGATAGTAGTTTTTACTTGTATACTGGCACTTATTGTTTTTCTTATTTTCTAAATGTTGGAAACATTCATGGTTTTGGCCAGCCATGTCAGGAAGCGTAGAATAAAAGAAAGTATTATTGGGAGACTGTCACCCCAGTTCTGAACCTCACCTCTGGGGCTTTGTATGGTGGGGATGTCTGTGCTCTTAAGTTTCTTTACCCAGTGTGCATTTATAGCGATCGAAGTTGGTATTCCTGGAATTAATTATTATTTGTTTGGGCAATTTGGGTTTAGATACTGGAGAGTTACTCCCACTCAGTAGCCAGGACACAGAATTCAAAGGCTTCAAATTTCTCTGCACCAGGGGTTTTATTCTTTGTCCAATACCTGCTGAGCTCCCATATGTCACTGTGACGGTCCCGGGTTTGCCGGTGTTTCTTTAGTTAAGTACTCAAGGAAAACCAAACCAGCATTTGGCTGGTAGACCAAACCCCCATGGAGAAATATGTGCTTATTTACTCTTATTACTCTTACCTAGAGGGCTTATTTGATTCCTAAATACATCTCCAAAAATAAACATTTGGAGGCTGCTCCATTTAGCAGAAATAAGGCAGATACACTCAGAGGCCTCTCAGCTTAAAGAAAAAAAAAAAAAAAAAAGAAAGGGTTTCTAGCCAGGAAAAAAACAAGCTTTGGGCTACGTAAAAGCTGTTCTAAATGGTGTGTGTTGTGCCTGATGAGCCCCCGCCAGGGAAAGATGGTCCTAGTGGCTTTGTGAGTTGAGCTGGTCTCCCATGTTCACGGCGAGGTAACTTTTTACTGTGGTTGAAAAAACACATAACAGGTCCTACTGTCTGGCACAGGGAACTATATCCCATTTCCTGGGATAAAGCAGTATAGAAAAAATTATTTTAAGAGGAATGTATATATGTGTAAAACTGAGTCACTTGCTGTATATCAAGATTGGCGCAACGTTGTAAATCAACTAGACTTCAGTTAAAACACACACACATAACAAAATTTACCGTCTTAATCCTTTTTAAAAGTACAGTTCAGTAGTGTTACAGTACTTTCACACTATTGTGAAATAGATCTCCAGAACTTCCTCACCATGAAAAACTGGAGCTCTATCCCCGTTAAACACACAGTGGTGTAGCTTTTAAGAGCTCGGTATATTCGAGGACCTGGGAGAGACTCCCAGCCCTCCACTGCCTGGCGGGTCCACAGAAGTGAAGTCAGAATGCACATGGAGCCCAACTGCTGGGTCCAAAACACCGAGAACAATTGACAGAGGAGACTCCGGAGATGCTGCTCTGTCCCAGCACTCTGTGCCGAGGCAGTGGAAGGACACGGCTGAGAATGTGTGAGTCGGTAAGGCCGAGATGATCCTAGACTTGGGATGCAGGACAGGGAACACAGGCCGCCCTGAGGGATGCTGCATTCTCAGGGTACCTGACAGCCGGCCACAGGTCTCATCCACTTCCTAGGCCAGTGTGGCATGTCATTCCTCTGCTGAGGAAATCTATACTCTGTCCAAGGAATTGAAACTTGTATTTTTCTTCTGGTTGGAAGAACATGTTCCTTAAGGCCATTTTGAAATCATTAGAATCATAAACAGTGGATGTGAGCTAAGGTGCCAACTCAAATTTTTTTTTTTTTTTTGGCCACAACACAGCATTCAGGATCTTAGTTCCCCAACTAGGGATCAAACCCATGCCCCAGGCAATGGAGTCTTAACCACTGGACCCAGGGAAGTCTGCCAACTCAAAGTACTGCGGCTCACTCCATAACTAGTTGACGTAACTGGACTGTCCAAGAGAATAGTCTTTGTTCCTTTTGTTTGTTTTTCTTTTGATTTGATTTTTTTATTTAAAAAAATTTTTATTTTGTATTGGGGTATAGGACTTCCCTTGTAAAGCTCAGTCAATAAAGAATCTGCCTACAGTGCAGGAGACCCGAGTTCAATCCCTGGATTGGGAAGATCCCCTGGAGAAGGAAATGGCAACCCACTCCAGTATCCTTGCCTGGAGAATCTCAAGGACAGAGGAGCCTGGTGGACTGCAGTCCATGGGGTCGCAAAGAGTCGGGCACGACTGAGCGACTATCACTTACTTACATCATTGGGGTATAGCCAGTTAGCAAACAATGTTGTGATAGTTTCCGGTGAACTGCAAAGGGAGCCAGTCATACATACACATGTATTCATTCCCCCTCAAACACCCCTTGCATCCAGGCTGCCACATTACGTTGAGCAGCGTTCCATGTGCTATACTAAGATGATTTTCTAAGTTAGCTATCAATTGTGATTGGAAAGTCAGACATGCGACTACATACAGAATGGTGTGGTAGTAAATGTGTGTAGTTTTAAGCCACTAAGTTGAGAGTACCTTGCTCAGCCTCAGTAGAAACTAGTGCAGAATGGGAATGAGTGGGCATGATACTTTGAATATGTGTGGTTAAGCAAGGATGAATAACACTGGTGTGATGTTTTTGTAATTTATTTTCATTAAGAACCCACAGATGAAACTTTTTAAAGTGATAAAGGAGTCTAAAGGCAATAATAAATATGTCTTAGGTGCCCATCCTTTTCCTGTCATCAAAGAGGAGAAATGGCGTGTAGAATGTAAGTACAGGCTAGTAAGTGGTTCAGGTTCCAAGAGCAGTTTAAGAGGAAGGGTGCTATTATTTATTGTTTTAATTCATTTTATTGAAGTATAGTTGATTTACCATGCCACATTAATTTCTGCTTTACAGCAAAGTGATTCAGTTATATGTACATAGACTTTTTTTTCTTATTCCTTTCCATTATGGTTTATCTGGGATAGTGCATATATGGGTGCTGTTATTTAGAGTTGGTTTTGATCAGCATGCTGAGACAAATACCTAATTACCCCTTTTAGTGCACTTTTAAAGCCATGTAAGGTTACACCCTAAGATTTAGTGTTCACAAAAATAAATATATCTACAATAGCATGGCATTTCCAAATTGTTGGTCATGCGTTGGACTGAATTCTCATATATTACCAACTTGTTCCATTCTGCTTTAGATAGGATCAACTGTGGTGTTAACATTTTTTTTAGATACTTGAGAGATTTAGCTGAAACTGCTACCTTTAAGAGAAATTTCACAGAGTTTATTTCTACTTTAGCTTCCCGAATTGCCAAAGCAGGAAAATACATATTTTTACATTTGATCATTAACCCTATACTTATTTACATATCTGTTTCAATAAGAGGCTTTTAAAATATACAAGTTCAAATGATGTAGAGGGTTTTATATTTTTAGACTGCTTTTTGCTATCTCCTCCTGGTGGCTCAGTCAAGAATCTGCCTGCACTGCAGGAGACCCAAGTTTGATTCCTGGGTCAGGAAGATCTTCTGGAGGAAGAAATGGCAACCCACTCCAGTATTCTTGCATAGAGAAGTCCATGGACAGAAGAGCCTAGTGGGCGATAGTCCATGGGATCATAAAGAGTTGGATACAACTGAGTGATTAACACTTGATAATTAACTTTCCTTCTCATAAATTACAGTAGTTTTTGTGAACAAGGTAATGTTTTCCTGAATTTGTATTGCAATTTACACCTTACTTGTGGTTTTTTCCCCCTACCTCTGTCAAAATAATATTGAAAAGAATCAATCCATTTAAAACTGAATGGATATCAAGAGGATACCCATGCTGATAAGTGATAACTAAATTCTGAGGAAGGAAATTAATGGTTGCTGCCTGGTTGTTGGTTTTCTTTCTTACTGCATATACCTAGATCAGTCTTCTGCTTACTCTAAATTAGACCCCAAGTTGTACATCTTTTACGTAAATAGGAATGAATGTATACTTTTTGTTTTTATATCCAAACAGTTGCCCCTGATGACCCCAGCAGAAAAATAGATGGCGACACCATTATTTTTTCCAAAGTTCAAGAAAGATCAAGTGCAGTGTATCAGTGCAATGCCTCTAACGAATATGGATATTTACTGGCAAATGCATTTGTCAATGTGCTGGGTAAGCTCTCCCTTTATTAAAGACATGGCAAACTCAATTAATGACCATTGTTGTTTTTCATTCATTCAGCAGAAGTACATTAAGCATCTGCTGTGCAGTGGCATGGAGAAGGCAATGGCACCCCACTCCAGTACTCTTGCCTGGAAAATCCCATGGATGGAGGAGCCTGGCAGGCTACAGTTCATGGTCACTACGAGTCGGATACCACTGAGCGGCTTCACTTTCCCTTTTCACTTTCATGCATTGGAGAAGGAAATGGCAACCCACTCCAGTGTTCTTGCCCGGAGAATCCCAGGGACGGGGGAGCCTGGTGGGGTGCTGTCTATGGGGTCGCACAGAGTCAGACATGACTGAAGTGACCTAGCAGCAGCAGCAGCAGCATGCAGTGGCATGCAGCTGGAAGGGATATAGGAAGATAGATAAGATACAATCTGATGGTTACATTGTGTCAAACCTCTCAAAAGGAAAAACGCATTGGTTTGCTCTTAATAACTGAATGTGACTATTGTACCATCCTTAGAAACTAACAAGACAAATGAAAATTTCATGATTCTGATTTTTGAAAATCAGTTGTTAATCATGTTTAGCATTGATCTAAGTCACAGATGTACATTGATTTATCAATTCATAATACTTGTTTAGAAAACTATGACATAAATGTTCTGATGTGATTGGTTTTTGTGAACATTATATTTCCCTTATAAAACAAAAATGACCAAAATAGATTTGTTAGAAGTAAAATTCATATGAGAACGGTTTTCATGATACCAAGGAATTATATTTCAACTTTTTAAGCGGAGTAGGCTCTCTTTCAAATAGAATTAAGGTCAGGAAGCCAGCCAATATGTGGTCTTTTTTCCTTCATGCTTGAAACGAAGGTCAGTAAAATCACATGAAGAGCTGAGCCATCATGATGTTGATGGATGTACAGGAAGTAGTTCTGATTCTGGTTGTGTTTTGACAACCAGAAAAAAGCATTCTGCCAACTTGTGTGTTCCGATGGGCCATTCAACAAAAATATATTTAGTCATTATGTTGTGCCAGATACTGTGCTGATTCATGGAGAGAAGACAGTAAAAAGTCCCATTCTTTGCCTGCAAGGAACTCACAGTGTAGTAGGAGATAGAAAGAAATCAGTTATCACAAGCTATGCCTGAGTAAGATGCAAACGTGAGGCAGATGGAGAAAACGTGTGTTTTTCCACCTTGAGTGACCAATAGGGTCATACCTGCCTGAGAACGTAAGGGGAGAGATAGATTGGCTGTACCTTACTATGAACTCTAATGACCTTTAAAAGATGCAGAAATACCCAGTGGGCCTAAATGTTTATTTTATCTTAATACTTACTTTACCTTTTCACATTTTTAGCTGAGCCACCACGAATCCTTACATCTGCAAACACACTCTATCAGGTCATTGCAAACAGACCTGCCTTACTGGACTGTGCCTTCTTTGGGTCTCCTCTGCCTACCATCGAGTGGTAAGTAGGGTCCTGTCTGTTTGTCATATTTACATTTGCTAGAGCTTTCAAATTTCTCAGTATGTAGGGTTTTAGAGCACAGATAGGAGAAAAAGCAGGGAAGAATCCATCCTCTTATTAATTATTAAATGTATTCACAAATATTTATTAATGACTTGCTCTGTGCTAAATACTGCCACTTGGATAATCTTTTTGGCAGTATGCTTTGTCCACCCTAGAGGGATATTTAAATGTTTTTGAAAAAAAAANAGGAAGAAATGGCAACCCACTCCAGTATTCTTGCATAGAGAAGTCCATGGACAGAAGAGCCTAGTGGGCGATAGTCCATGGGATCATAAAGAGTTGGATACAACTGAGTGATTAACACTTGATAATTAACTTTCCTTCTCATAAATTACAGTAGTTTTTGTGAACAAGGTAATGTTTTCCTGAATTTGTATTGCAATTTACACCTTACTTGTGGTTTTTTCCCCCTACCTCTGTCAAAATAATATTGAAAAGAATCAATCCATTTAAAACTGAATGGATATCAAGAGGATACCCATGCTGATAAGTGATAACTAAATTCTGAGGAAGGAAATTAATGGTTGCTGCCTGGTTGTTGGTTTTCTTTCTTACTGCATATACCTAGATCAGTCTTCTGCTTACTCTAAATTAGACCCCAAGTTGTACATCTTTTACGTAAATAGGAATGAATGTATACTTTTTGTTTTTATATCCAAACAGTTGCCCCTGATGACCCCAGCAGAAAAATAGATGGCGACACCATTATTTTTTCCAAAGTTCAAGAAAGATCAAGTGCAGTGTATCAGTGCAATGCCTCTAACGAATATGGATATTTACTGGCAAATGCATTTGTCAATGTGCTGGGTAAGCTCTCCCTTTATTAAAGACATGGCAAACTCAATTAATGACCATTGTTGTTTTTCATTCATTCAGCAGAAGTACATTAAGCATCTGCTGTGCAGTGGCATGGAGAAGGCAATGGCACCCCACTCCAGTACTCTTGCCTGGAAAATCCCATGGATGGAGGAGCCTGGCAGGCTACAGTTCATGGTCACTACGAGTCGGATACCACTGAGCGGCTTCACTTTCCCTTTTCACTTTCATGCATTGGAGAAGGAAATGGCAACCCACTCCAGTGTTCTTGCCCGGAGAATCCCAGGGACGGGGGAGCCTGGTGGGGTGCTGTCTATGGGGTCGCACAGAGTCAGACATGACTGAAGCGACCTAGCAGCAGCAGCAGCAGCATGCAGTGGCATGCAGCTGGAAGGGATATAGGAAGATAGATAAGATACAATCTGATGGTTACATTGTGTCAAACCTCTCAAAAGGAAAAACGCATTGGTTTGCTCTTAATAACTGAATGTGACTATTGTACCATCCTTAGAAACTAACAAGACAAATGAAAATTTCATGATTCTGATTTTTGAAAATCAGTTGTTAATCATGTTTAGCATTGATCTAAGTCACAGATGTACATTGATTTATCAATTCATAATACTTGTTTAGAAAACTATGACATAAATGTTCTGATGTGATTGGTTTTTGTGAACATTATATTTCCCTTATAAAACAAAAATGACCAAAATAGATTTGTTAGAAGTAAAATTCATATGAGAACGGTTTTCATGATACCAAGGAATTATATTTCAACTTTTTAAGCGGAGTAGGCTCTCTTTCAAATAGAATTAAGGTCAGGAAGCCAGCCAATATGTGGTCTTTTTTCCTTCATGCTTGAAACGAAGGTCAGTAAAATCACATGAAGAGCTGAGCCATCATGATGTTGATGGATGTACAGGAAGTAGTTCTGATTCTGGTTGTGTTTTGACAACCAGAAAAAAGCATTCTGCCAACTTGTGTGTTCCGATGGGCCATTCAACAAAAATATATTTAGTCATTATGTTGTGCCAGATACTGTGCTGATTCATGGAGAGAAGACAGTAAAAAGTCCCATTCTTTGCCTGCAAGGAACTCACAGTGTAGTAGGAGATAGAAAGAAATCAGTTATCACAAGCTATGCCTGAGTAAGATGCAAACGTGAGGCAGATGGAGAAAACGTGTGTTTTTCCACCTTGAGTGACCAATAGGGTCATACCTGCCTGAGAACGTAAGGGGAGAGATAGATTGGCTGTACCTTACTATGAACTCTAATGACCTTTAAAAGATGCAGAAATACCCAGTGGGCCTAAATGTTTATTTTATCTTAATACTTACTTTACCTTTTCACATTTTTAGCTGAGCCACCACGAATCCTTACATCTGCAAACACACTCTATCAGGTCATTGCAAACAGACCTGCCTTACTGGACTGTGCCTTCTTTGGGTCTCCTCTGCCTACCATCGAGTGGTAAGTAGGGTCCTGTCTGTTTGTCATATTTACATTTGCTAGAGCTTTCAAATTTCTCAGTATGTAGGGTTTTAGAGCACAGATAGGAGAAAAAGCAGGGAAGAATCCATCCTCTTATTAATTATTAAATGTATTCACAAATATTTATTAATGACTTGCTCTGTGCTAAATACTGCCACTTGGATAATCTTTTTGGCAGTATGCTTTGTCCACCCTAGAGGGATATTTAAATGTTTTTGAAAAAAAAAATTAAATTACAGTGCCATGATATCACCTGGGATGTCATGAATGATGGCTGGAGAGATAGGTTGAGGGACATTCCTTGATCATAAAATATCATCTGAAGTGAGAGCAGGGTCCATAAGCTTAAAAACAGAATTGGCTATTACCAGTGTTCTCCTCCCACTGAGCATGCTGGCTTGGATCCAGCCAAGCTCCCTCCGTGTCTTTCACTCCCGCTATAGACCATTCCATTTCACGTATCCCTGCTGGTACTAGTCCTGTTCATCCTCCCCGCTTGCTTTAGCCTGAGCTGAAAGAGACAAGGCCAAGAGAGGCAACCAGTCAGAAAGAATGAGTGAAAGAAAATTGGAACATTCATTTATGGATCCTCTGTCAGCTGGCAGACACTGGTGGGGCTTTACGTCTTGCTGTGAAATTAAAGCCAGGTATTGGATTAAAACACAAACACGGATGCTTATGCAGAAAATTTCCTAGCAAAGGAGAAGAGTTAATGCTTAGACCTCTTACACCTCTTTTCATCCATCCTCACTTCTTCTTCTGAACTTTTTATTTTGTGCTGGGGGTATGGTCAATTAACAATGTTGTAGTAGTTTCCGGTGGACAGCAGAGGGACTCAGCCATACATATACGTGTATCCATTCTCCCCCAAACCCCTCTCCCATCCAGGCTGCCATATAACATTGAGCAGATTTCCATGTGCTATACAGTAGGTTCTTGTTGGTTATCTATTTTAAATATAGCAGTGTGTACATGTCCATCCCAAGTGAAAGTCACTCAGTCTTGTCCGACTCTTTGCAACCCCTGGACCTGTCAGGCTCCTCTGTTCATGGGATTCTCCAGGCAAAAATCCTGGAGTGGGTAGCCATTCCCTCCTCCAGGGGATCTTCCAAGTCTAGGGATTGAACCCAGGTCTCCCACATTGCAGGCAGATCTTCATGGTCTGAGCCCCTAAGGAAACCCGTCCCAAACTCCCTAACTGTCCTTTCCACCTGCAACCAAAGTTCATTCTCTAAGTCTGTGAGTCCATCCTCACTTCTCTTGATGGTAGCCCAGAAGCTGAATGTAGATGTAATTTACATGTATGCTTGTTTCTTTTTCCTCTCTGAATATTTTTCTATTTATAATCTCAAAAGTACAACCCATGTAGCCTTGATGTTGAAATCTCTGCAGATGGAGTTACAGACACATCACTGTAGGAGGAAAAGGTCAAAAGGAGCAGTCTTCATTTTGTCTGTTTCTTCATTTATTAGAGATAAAATAGATAATAATGTGATTATTAAATTATGACTCTCTCATAATGAAAATTATCACTTAAGTATTTAGTATTATCACCCTCATTCTTTAAGCACTGTTTATCACTGAGTCCTGCAGTTTGTCATCCTCTCTTTGCATTGACCACCCCCCCACCCTGTCTCTTATACACATCTAGATGTGTATAAGAGACAGTAACTGGACTGTCCAAGAGAATAGTCTTTGTTCCTTTTGTTTGTTTTTCTTTTGATTTGATTTTTTTATTTAAAAAAATTTTTATTTTGTATTGGGGTATAGGACTTCCCTTGTAAAGCTCAGTCAATAAAGAATCTGCCTACAGTGCAGGAGACCCGAGTTCAATCCCTGGATTGGGAAGATCCCCTGGAGAAGGAAATGGCAACCCACTCCAGTATCCTTGCCTGGAGAATCTCAAGGACAGAGGAGCCTGGTGGGCCACAGTCCATGCGGTTG
>SJYX01021096.1:376205-410974 GCA_006410675.1 Oreotragus oreotragus
TCTGAGCCACCAGGGAAGTCCCAAAAATATTTCTTTGAGCCCCTTTTTTGGGGGGGAGGGCAAGAATACTGGAGTGGGTTGCCATTCCCTTCTCCAGGAGATCTTCCCGACCCAGGGATTGAACCCGGGTCTCCTGCATTGCAGGCAGACACTTTCCCATCTGAGCTACCAGGGAAGTCTATATATATATAACTGTACATATATATATATATATATATAACTGTATATATATATATAACTGAATCTCTTTTCTGTATACATGAAACATTGTAAATCAATTATATATACTTCAATGAAAAATAAACAACAATAATTATAACTTATTTAAAAATATACACTTTGATAAAAATTGGGCTGGATGAGTGGTAGTCGCAGAAGCCGTAGGAAAGCCCTTTAGTCAGGATAACTGGAACTGCCCCCACCTCAGCCCCTGGTCTTGAGGAAGTGCCTAAAACTCCAGAGTCATGGTTAAAAACCACTGGACCAAAGGACCGTCATCATTTCAAAACAAGCTTCTCATTCATTCAAAATATTTTCCAACTAGAATCATTATCAAAGTGACATGTATTGTACAAGATTTTAGCTCTGATGTGCTGCTAATCTTTATCATCTTTCCCTTCTATCAAATTCACCGTTGTTTTCATGCCAGTAAAATGGTTGTGGGGTGTGGTTGGGTGTCCATTTCAGCCGCTCTGAACGTGTGATAATTGCAGGTTCACTGTTGACAAGGACTATTTGGTGGTCGCTGATGTCAAGGATGATGATGGTGGGACCTACACATGTGTGGCCAACACAACTCTGGACAACGTTTCTGCCAGTGCTGTGCTTAGCGTTGTTGGTAAGAACTAAAACACGTATAGTACAACTGGCTGCCCTGTTGTAGATTGAAAGGAAAAATTGTCAATTGTAACTATTTTCTTGTTACAGTTTTACCATTTTATAGGTGAGTTAAATACCCACATCTTTTTTGAAAGATTCCTTTGAGGAAATAATTCCAGCATAAATGTACCATGTAGTAGCACTGGAATTAAAATGGTGGTTATGCATATTAATGATATGTTTTAAGACAGAGCAGTTAATCTACTTTTATTTAAAACTGAAGAGATTTTACCCCCAAATTGTTACTGTATGTTTACCAATGCCATGCCTTGCAGCTAAGCATAAGGCTCAGTTTTATAATCTTAATCATGCTCTGTCTGTCTTTTTGTGCTATCTTATATCTTTCCATTACTAATTTTGATTAAAATCGTTTATATTACTGTCCTTTCTAGCTCCTACTCCAACTCCAGCTCCCATTTACGGTAAACTAATACGAGTCCTTTTTCTCTGTTTTCTTTTGAACAATTTCACACATGCAGAAAAATTCCTCTACTTTCTTATCTCTATCACGTCATTGTGTTTCTTTAAGGAAAGGGGCTCTGTCAGATGTTCAACTGTGTTGTCCATTTACTGAATCATTTTTCATTATAACCCTGGAACTTCTCACTGCATATATTACCACTCAATTCCAAGCATTTCATGTGTTATTACAAAGTCGTTGAACTTAATGAAAGTCCCTCTGTGATACCATTTCTTTGTAAAGCAGCATAGTGCTTTTCAAAAGCTATTGTCCACATTTTACAGACAGGAAAAGCAATTTCATATATCATTCCACAAATTAGATCTTCAATCTATTAAAAGTTGTTTTGGAAAGCTAAATGTTGTTTGGGGGTTCCCTTTTCAAGGCATTTACATAGGAAAACAATGGATGTCTAGAACAGCATCTGACCTTTGTGTCAGAGAAAACCACCAATTCACTGTGTTCACAGAAGATAAATCACTAAAGAGAGACAAAAAAGAGGACACTTCCATATCATGTTGATTTCTCTGAGTTGGAAAAATAAATCAGAATTTTTTTCCTAAAATCTTTTTGACTAAAGAACCCTCATCTGTTTTCAGTGTTAAATAAAAAAATTAATTTTGTGGCAAAAACTCAGCTGGATTTTACAGATACCGTGAATTATACTATAGAATAGCTGTCCTTTATAGACATTTACTGCTTCTTTACTATTATCAAAGAAGTGCTTACATTTTTATATGGCTCCTGGTTTGTCCAAGAGCCAGAGGTACTGCCAAGAGCAAGGTCAGGAAAAGACCCAAGGGAAACGTTAACTCTCTGGATTTCAAATGCACCATTAGAAGAGGCAGACATGCTTCTGGGACACCTTCATCCCAACAGGTGTCTATACCCTGGTGTCCCCTGAGAATAAACACACCTCCCCATATGCCTGACGAGTACTGAGCATCCACATCAGGTATGCATGCTGAGGGCTAGCTGCATAGCATCAATTTTATAATTCCCTTAAAAATATGAATATTCTTCAAGTGCCCCCAAATCTGTGGTTTAGCATGTTTCAGAAAGAATATTTGCAGCTTCTTTTAACAGTACATGCATTTACCTGTATTTTGTTTTTCAGCGTTTGCCATTCTCTGTTTCCCATTTGTCAGAAATTCAGCTTCCATGTTATCGTTTCTGTTTGTGCTCGTCTGTGTTTATGAAAAGACACACACTGAGAGTGCTGGAGAACCATACTTGTCCATTCCACTGGCTTTGGTGACAAGGGAGTTAGTTTCATTTGAAAAAGATACGAGCAGAGCTCATTGAGGGGTTCTGCTGGGGGTGTGTGTGTGTTCCCAGCAGCCTCAGCTGTTTTCATTTCCTTTCGGTTGCATGCTCATTGGCCGTTACGTGCTCTGTGTCTTTAAGCATCCCCTCTGTGAATAGTAGCACAAGTAATGAGAACCTCAAGGTCGGATGGCTAACTATGATGTATGTGTTTGATCTACAGATGTCCCAAATCCTCCCTTTGATTTAGAATTGACAGATCGACTCGACAGGAGTGTTCAGCTGTCATGGACCCCAGGCGATGACAACAATAGTCCTATTACAAGTATGTGATGTCATTTGCTTTTTCACTGGTAAACTTATGATTATTTTCAAAGCATTCTGTCACATGCAATTCAAATTTCCCACAGAGATATTTCCTGGCATCCTCTGCTTCATTTCTCACGGAACCAAAACATTTATTTATGGCTCACCTCTCCTCAGGGCTGGAGTCATTCTTGGTTACAGTTTCTGGTTTGGAACACTGATGGATAAAGATGTTAATTAAGTGAATAGACTGTCGTTTTGTGTTAAAGATCCATAAGAATCACCCTCAATTTCTACCAAAGTAGGAAGATATATTGCAAGATATTTTGCGAAGAAAATAACAGAAAGACTAGTCTAAATCTTAGAAAATTGAGACTTGGTAAGTAAAGTGACTTCAAACCCTCAGCTGGTACCAGAACTGTGTAGACATCTGAGGTGTCTTTCTTTCCATTAGCCCTTGCTATAAAGTGACATTCACCAGTGTTAACTCCTCAAACTCCTCACTTTGATGACATCAACCTAGACAGGTTATTTGGGAAAGAGCCCATGGAAGATAAAAAGGAGAGAAAGCAGCAGTAGGCAGGAAAGATCTTCAGACTGTAACGCAGGTCTGATGTCTGTGAAAGGAGAGAGGAAGGAGGAGTGGGTGGGAGAACTCTCAGACTCCAGTAGAGATTGTCTCAGCCGGGTCAGCAGGGACCCCAGGGGGAAGTTCTGCAGAGGGTGGGGCTGAGTCTAGGGCCCTCGCGGTGCTCAGTCACTGGACTAGCTCAGGTAGAGAGTGGCCTCACAGGAACGCCGCAGTGATCCTTGGGAAAGGGGCAGCAGACAGAGCCTGCTGTTGGCATTCCTGGTAGTGGGTTCTCGCTCGAAAAGAGATCTGAGTAGTGCGTGTATATGTATGTGTACATATGCATGTATACATATATGCACATACATACATATATATATAGACACTGTACATAGTAATACAGTAATAATTTTTTTATCTTATTTGTGTCCTCAACTAAAATATACACTCCATAGGGGCAGAGATTTTTGACTAACTTGTTTCAGAAGAATGCCTGGTATATAATAGGTACTCAATAGATATTTGTTGAATGAATGAATGAATGAAGAGTAGAAATGCCTTGAAATCTGATGGGGTCATTTTAACCTGGATTAAAAAAAAGTCTCTAAGCATCCTCACCAGCTGAGTCTGGCTAATATACTGGATGAACAGGAAGACTTGGCATGAATGAAATGAGTGTTCTGATCAAGGACTGAAAATCCATTGAGAAAGGACCATCGCTAAAGAACAGAAGACAGAGGAGAGGTTCTTGCTTAATTTCATGGGAACTATTCTGCTTTACAGCAGGTATAATAAGTCAACATGCACATCATTACAGAATTGTCTTAGTCACTGGAAAGCGATTTAGTCTTCATGCAGCATAAACATACTACAGACTTGTGTCTACTCTCTTAGGTATCTGTTTGATTTTAAAACTTCTAAGCTTGTCCATAGTCTAATTTTACTAAGCTCTTCCAGTATCCTTACGGCATGGTCCCTCACCTGATTTTATTCTCTAGGCTGATGTCATCAAGGTGAGGGGTTAACACTGGTGAATGTGTCACTTTATAGCAAGGGCTAATGGAACGACAGACACCTCACTTGTCTGCACTGAGCTCTGTTACTGGTTGCAGGTTTGAAAAGTCACTTTACTTACCTAACCCTGTGAAAGGAGAGAGGAGGGAGGAATGTGTGGCAGAACTCTCAGACTCCAGTACAGACTGTCTCAGCCAAGTCAGCAAGGACCCCAGGGGGAAATTCCTCAGAGGGTGGGGCGCTACCCACGCTAACCCTAACCCTCCGAATACATGTATATATTGACACTGCACACATTTAGTTCTGTCTCTGCATCTGCTTTCTAGAGGAGTCAAATATAAGCGTATATATACACACGGTTCTGAGTGTGTGTGTGTGTCCATGTTTAGGCCACACAAAGAACAAAGCAGGAGAAGGAGATTAAAGAATACAGGGGTAAGGGATATAATTACAAACAAGGTGGTTAGGAAAAGCTACATCAATAAGGTAGCATTTCTCTGGAAAACAGTATGGAGTTTCCTTTAAAAAAAAAAAAAAAAAAACTGAAAATAGAGTTACCATGCCAGCAATCCCATCCCTGTGCACATATCCAGAAAAGATGAAAGCCCTAATTCAAAAAGACACATGTACCCCAGTATTCATTGCAGCACTGTTTACAGTCATCTGCCAAGACATAGAAGTAACTTGTGTCCATCAACACGAAGACAGAGAAGACAAATCTTACATGATACCACTTATATATGGATCTAAAAAATGGTGCAAATGAACATATCTACAAAACAGAAGCAGACTCATAGACATAGAAAATAAATGTATGGTTACCAAAGGGAAAGGCAGAAGGAATAAATTAGGAATTTGGGGTTAACAGGTTTACACTACTATATATGAAACAGATAAACAAGGATTTACTGTTTAGCACAGAGAACTATATTCAGTATATTGTAATAAACTGTAATGGAAAAGAATGGGAAATGATTATAGCTACATTCATCTATATATGTATTACCAAATCACTTTGCTATATATCTGAAACTAGCAGAATATTGTAAATCAACTATGCTTCAATTACAAAATAATCACTTTTAAAAAAAGAAGGTAACGTTTGTGTATGTCAATTAAGACAAGAAGAGGGAGGTACTGAACACGCTATGTAGTTCTCTGGAGGAAGAATTTCCCGGGGAGAGCAAGAGAAAGAGCAGAGACCCTGAGAGAGGAATGTGTCTGCTCAGAAGCCACTGAGCTGGAGTGAAATGAATAAGAGGAAGTGAAGTAGGAAAGAAGGTCAAAGAGGCAGAGAGTTGGTGGGCGGAGTAGGATGTGCATGTGTAGGGCCGTGTATTCCATTGTAGGAGTTGGGAAGGAATTGGAAGGACTTAAATAGAGGCAATGGATTATGCTGGGATTCCCCAATGGCTCAGCAGCAAAGAATCCCCTGCAATGCAAGAGAAACAGGATCAAGCCCTGGGTTGGGAAGATCCACTGGAGAAGGAAATGGCAATCCACTCCACTTGCCTGGGAAATCCCATGGACAGAGGAGCCTGGCAGGCTACAGACCATGGGGTTGCAAAAGAGTCAGACATGACTTTGTGACTAATCAACAGTGGATCACACTGGCTATTCTGAAAATAGTCAATAGAGAAACAAGAGGATAGCAGAGTGGTGAGACCAGGCAGGACCATGGTTCTCAAATCATACATTGAAATACTATGCAGAACCTCAGCAAACTCACAGGTGTGCCTCCGGATGTTAAGTTTGTGATTTAAAAAATTTTTTTTTTTTAAATACAATGGCATCTGTCAGACACACCATGGAATACTAGCTGGAGGTAGTTCACAGCTTCAATATTAATAGTGCCATGTCACATTGTGACAATGACATATCTCTGCAAAGACTTCGCTGTGATAAAAAGCAAGTACTGTGAAAATCAGTGTGAAACAGGAAAGGAGGAAGGTGGTATCTAATTTGTTGACAAGGTTAGAGAAGTTATGTGGTTTCCTGTTCATTTTAAGTTAAGACATAAATGCTTATTAGTTTATATGGACCTAACTCCTTACTACTTGGAAATGTTAAGTTTTTCTTTTGACCTAAAGGAGCCATGAAAAAAAGTACTGGGACACTAAGCCTACCATAACCTAGAAGCTGGGAGCTTGGGAGTTAGGAGGTTATGCAGTGATTCACACAAGAAATCTTCAAGTCTTATATTAGCTCATGGGGATGGAGAAGCTGAGAAATGGTAGGCTGAAGTTTTGCATATATTTAAAAATACAGCCAACAAGCCTGTTGAGCATTTGAGAGAAAGAGAGGAATCAAAAAGGACTTCAAAAGATTCTGACCTGAGTTATCACTACCAGTTGGGCTGAAGATTGTGATCAGTGTTGGTCACATCCAGTTTGAGATGCCATAACAAGTGGAATTCTTGAGTAGATGATTAAGTGTCCAAGACTGCAGTTCAGGGGAGAGATAGAGGCTAAAGATATAAATGTGAAGGTCATTGGTTTATGAAACTGGAGATCACTAGCAAATTAATGTAGATTAGAAGGAGAACTCTGAGTTATGAGCAGTGCAACACTATATTTCTAGTTCATTTTTGTATCTATAATTCGTTTCATGGTACATGGCAAGTAGTAGATAATGAATATCTAAATACCCCTTTTTCCATTTATTTTTTAATTGAAGTATACTTGACTTGCAGTGTTGTTAGTTTCACGTGTACAGCAGGATGATTGACTTATACCTATTTTTTCACATCCTAGGTCATTACAAACTATTGAGTATAGTTTCCTGTGCTGTGCCATGTGTCTTTGTCAGTTATCTCTTTTCTGTAGAGTACTGTGTCTATGTCAGTCCCAAGCTCCTCATTTACCCCTCCCCCTACATTTCCCCTTTGATTTCCATGTCTATGGGTCTATTTCTGTTTTGTATATAAGTTCATTGGCATCATTTTCTTTTGAATTGAACATATAAGCAATATTGTGTGATATTTGGCTTTCTTTGCCTGGGTTACTTCACTTACTATCGTAATGTCTAGGTCCATCCATGTTGCCACATGTGGTATTACGTCATTCTTTTTATGGCTCAGTAATATTCCATTGTATTTATATACTATATCTTCTTTATGCATTCATCTGTTAATGGACATCTAGATTGCTTCTATATTTTGGCTATTGTAAATAGTACTGCATTGTGGTGCATTCATCTTTTTGAGTAAATACCTGTTTTTACAAGGATGAAATACACATACCACAAAATTTTAATAGAGACAAGAGAGAAGATATCCATTAAAAAGTACGTCTTCCTCCCACCCCTGATTCTCAGTTCCTCCAGTGACACCAGTATTACAGTCTGTGTCCTCTGAGACGTAACACATGTACATTCAAGCACATGTGTATGTGTGTATGTCATAGTAAATCTTTTTACATTTACACAACTGTAGTATCCAGCACACACTGGATCATGGTCTAAACCCTTCTTGGTTTAACTTAACAATATATTTTAGAAATCATTCTGTTTCATTACAGGTGGAGCAGCCCTATTCATTTTTGACAGCTGCAGAATATTTCATTGTGGGGATGCATCATAATTTATTTAATCAGTGTTCTACTGATGAACATTTAGTTTGTTTGCAATTAGGTTGTTTCACTTGCAAACAATGCTGCCATGTGGATTCCTTTTCATGTATTTTTGAACATATGCATAAGCACATTTATTCAAAATAAGTTGCTCGAAGCATAGTTTCTCAATCAAAGGATATCTGAGTTAAATATTGTTAGATCTTCTAAATTGTGCTCCATTGAAGTTGTACCAGTTCATGCTTCCCACAAAGTATAAGAATGCCCATTTCCCTATGTCCAAGTCCACAAAGTCTGTTAAATGCTTGATTGTTGCCAGTCTGTGTAGTGGGAAATGGTATCTTCTTGTATTTAATTTAACTTCTCCTGTTGTGGAAAACAAAAATCAGTCATTTTTTCATTGTTTAAACTTTCCTAGAAATATGTGGGTCACTTCTAAATAATTTTAACTCAACATGCTAAAGAAAGAATACCAAACATTATTGGATCCGCTTAAATGTTGAGGACAATAATAGAACTCAGAATACCCCAGTGATTTTTTTCTTGAAAGTCAGATAGCTCATGTTTGGCTGCTCTTGTTAGATTATCTTGTTCATTACCCTAGTAAGCTACCATCGGGTGAATGAGTTCATGTCTTGGGTTTGTTGCATGTATGTGGTATGGCCAGAATTCATCATTGAGTACGAAGATGCAATGCATGAGCCGGGGCTGTGGCACCACCAAACTGAAGTTCCTGGGACACAGACCACAGCCCAGCTGAAGCTGTCGCCCTATGTCAACTATTCCTTCCGCGTGATGGCGGAAAACAAGCTGGGGAGGAGCCTGCCCAGCGAGGCATCTGAGCAGTATTTGACTAAAGCCGCAGGTAAAGCAGGACCTCTGTGATATGAAATAACATAGAAACGCTTTCCACTGTTTGCAAAAGATCAAAGCTTACGAGTGTATGGCTGCTTGACTTCTAGAACCTGATAAAAATCCCACAGCGGTGGAAGGGCTGGGATCAGAGCCAGATAATTTGGTGATTACATGGAAGGTGAGCTATGTCTGAAATCTTCAATTTTCCTCGGTATATTTAGAGTGGAAAGAAAAGTTGTTTATTTATTTTTCAATTGGGGGAAATTTTCTTTACAATGTTGTGTTGGTTTCTGTCATATAACAACTCAAATCAGCCATAGTTTTACATATATCCTATGTCTCATGATCCTCCTTCCCCTCCCCATCCCAGAAAGGTTTTTTAAATAATATCCGTATTAAAAATCCCCTTTCATCCATTTTGGGGACTCTTTATTTATTTATAGTGTAGTAGTTAAAAGCTTGATCCTTGGAGCCGGAATGAATGGATGCAGATCCCAGCTTTGACACTTACTAACTGTGTAACACTGAACATCTCCAGCATGTATCTGTGTGATGGGAATAGCAATGAACCAACCTCATAAGATTAAAGGAGTTAATGCATAGCAAGCATGTAGGACGGTGCCTAACACATATACAAGCTCAGTAAATGCTGACTAGAATTACCGTCGTCATAAAGAACCCATCTAGAAGACACGTACCAGTAGTCAACTTCAACTATTTTCTTTTTGGCCTATGTGTATTTTCCGGACTTGAAAAATTAATGTATATTTATTTGTGGTTTTTTAAAACTTACTTTAGATAGACCCACACAGGGCCATACTTAGATGCATACACATTTGTGTATACTTATATACATGCATGGAGAAACAAGACAGGATAAGCCAGTATCATTTTTTTTTAATAAAGGAGTAGTTCACAAGTTTCAGTCTCCAAGTAAAATAGAGACTGATGTACTGTCACACAAGCAGAAATGCATAAAGGAAATTATATAACTGAAAAGTTTTATGTCACCCACCCATAACTGTGAAGCCAGAATTTGAGAGGTTTGGGTGGTTTTTACCACTTCAAGATAGAAATTAACTACCTTTGAAGTGTTGATCCCAAACAAGCTCTAAATCTCATCACATGTGAAAAAAAGACAAAAAGTTTCCTGGAGAAAATTGTTCATAGCTTATATTTTACTGTCTCAGTGCTCACTGTCCTTAAGTCTGGGAATTGAACTTGCCATTCCAGTATAAGATGGTGCAGTCAATCTGATTATCTGGCTTTTCTTATAGCCCTTGAATGGTTTTGAATCTAATGGGCCAGGCCTTCAGTACAAAGTTAGCTGGCGCCAGAAGGATGGCGATGATGAATGGACGTCTGTGGTTGTGGCAAATGTATCCAAATACATTGTCTCGGGCACCCCAACCTTTGTGCCGTACCTGATCAAAGTTCAGGCCCTGAACGATGCAGGGTTTGCCCCAGAGCCAGCTGCGGTCATGGGACATTCTGGAGAAGACCGTAAGTGTCTGATGCTATTTTGTGTGTATTTTCTCCCCAGCAAAACAGATTACCGAGGTGCGATTCAAGGCCCTGTGCAGAGGTCCTTAGATTGGGAAGGAGAGAGGCAGAGGTTATTTTGCTCAACATTTCTGCATTTAAACAGCCTACTTATGTAGAAAATCGGTTCAGAATGTTAAAAGTTATTACTTTTTAAAAAAATGTTATTCTCACAAAGTCAAATGAACAGATATCAAAAATGAAAAATTACTCTCCTTGATAATTCGTAGAATAGGGTTGGGGCATGTGTCAAGTCAAAATTATGAGACAGTGACATTTTTGCATGAAATTCAAAATGACATTGATACTTCTTACCCCCCTTTCTCATCTTCCTCAGTCCCAATGGTGGCTCCCGGGAACGTGCGTGTCAGCGTGGTAAACAGCACCTTAGCTGAGGTGCACTGGGACCCTGTACCTCTGAAAAGTATCCGAGGACACCTGCAGGGCTATCGGGCAAGTGAAAGACACTTTTCTTGTTCTTTTCTTAGAACCTACCCATCTAAGTGAAAGGCATGCCAGATTCACTGTTCTTGGCTGGAGGAAGCCTTGAGAGTTCATCTGGCAAGCCACCTCTGCAGGATCCCAGCTAGAGTCAGATCAAAATCTCACTGTTCACAAAGTAAGAGAAAAGTACTTTCTCCACTTATCCCACATGTAGTCTAACAGTCTGCCAACTAAACAGTTAACGAATGCATTAAATGGGAAAAACTCTTGTTCAGAAAGCTACAGTGTCATGAAACGCACCTAGCTTTAAAGCAATAGTGACATGTGTTGAACAAACAGAATTATCCTGAGAACAATGTAGACTTTTGTTGTTAATAATTTAGATTGTAGGTCAAGATCATGTAGTCCCAACTAGGTCATTCTTATAAACATCAGTTTTCTTTGTTCTTGGGAAGGGTGGAAAGACTGATTCATGTTTTTGATTGACAGATGGTCACAGAACTTTCCTAGCCAGCAAGAAGTCACTGCTTGATTTGCTAAACCCTGACATCTAGAGGCCAGTTTTTGCACTGCATCACGTTCAGTTTGGCCAGATTCTGTAGATATGTTGATTTCTTTTGAAAGTGCTTTTAAACTCCTAAGAGAATTCAAGAGCACTTAATAAATAGCAATTCTGCCTTTTTATCCAAAGTTAATTGATACTTTATCTCTTCAAAATCTGTCTGCAATTTAATGCCAAAAAATAAGTACTTTTAATTAAGCAATGCAGTTTGGTTTAGTGAGAAAGCCATAGATTTCGTAGAGGGTCTTCTTGCCTCTTGCTAGCCCAGGGGCTCATCTGTACTATAGGAATAGTCATAATAAAAATTGTTACACCTTTTCTGTGGGTTTTAGGATTAAACTAAATGATATGATGATATGTTGTACTTGAAGTTGTATTAAGTCTGGAAAAGTTTGTAAATATTGGGCAGTAATCTTTTTTTTTCCACGGGGTTGTAAAAGAGTCAGACACAACTTAGCAACTAAACAACAACAATGATTTTTACTTTTAGAATATTTTATATAAGTAAAGGACACTTAAATCCTTCTTATGGGTCTCATGCTGTTTCATTTCTTTAGTTTATTTCACTTAGACTCCTCTAACAAAATAAAAATAGTATAGTCCAGCTTCATCAAATATTCTTAATTTCTCTCACTACCTGTGGGGTCCTACTCGCTTGCTTCAAAATCAATGTCTGTCCATTGTTTCACTAGTCTAAAATGCTCCACTAGTCTAAAATGGGAACTTTCTGGGGGAAAACACAAAGCTTTAATTTTGTGATCGTGAAGATTCCATTGATTCGCTTGTCCATCCCTGACTTTCTTCTTGCTGTTTCAGATTTACTACTGGAAGGCGCAGAGTTCATTGACAAGAAACAGACGCCATATTGAAAAGAAGATCCTTACTTTCCAGGGCAGCAAGACTCACGGCATGTTGCCTGGGCTGGAGCCCTTTAGCCACTACACACTGAATGTCCGTGTGGTCAATGGGAAAGGGGAGGGCCCAGCCAGCTCTGACAAGGTCTTCAATACTCCTGAAGGAGGTAGGGTGGATGTATTTCTGAGATTCTGGGAGGATATGGCACATCTTGAGAGGCTTTGGATAACAGAAGGACCCCAAAGTAAGGTATATTCTGGAAGCCAAATGTGATTTGTCCCATAGATGAACACAGCACACACAGAACCAGCCAGCTCTGACAAGGTCTTCAATACTCCTGAAGGAGGTAGGGTGGATGTATTTCTGAGATTCTGGGAGGATATGGCACATCTTGAGAGGCTTTGGATAACAGAAGGACCCCAAAGTAAGGTATATTCTGGAAGCCAAATGTGATTTGTCCCATAGATGAACACAGCACACACAGAGCTGGCAAAGTGTCAGCTCATCTATGGCCTGAGGCTGTGGATAAGGCTTCACAGGCTTCCCCAAAACCACCTTTCTCTCAACTTAACATTTTTCTCCACACTTAGTCATACTGCCAAAAATCTTTCTCTGTCTCTCTTAGCATAATACCCTGCAAGTCCATCCATGTTGCTGCAAATGGCAAAATTCCATTCTTTTTGTGGCTGAGTAGTATTCCATTGTATGTATGTACCACAGCTTCTTTATCCACTTGTCTGTTGATGGACGCTTAAGTAAGATTCTACAAGGCATTGTAATGAGATGGGAGTTGGGACACTCAGGTGAGTCTGAGAGGCTGCTGGGCAGCTGCCAACACCATGACCCCTACAACCAGAGGTCAGAACAGGGTTTGTCTATAAACTGCTTTTATCCATGTCTGGGTATATATTTGAAAAAAAAAATTAAAAAAGATACATGTGCCCCAATATTCACAGCAGCATTATTATGAAAGCATCTCATTACAATGAGATGTACAATGCTCCCATCTTATTACAATGCCTTGTAGAACCTTACTAATTTGATGCTGACCTGGATTATTAACTTTCTGACCTAAAGCAAGTTATGTAACTTCTTTAAACCTCAGTTACCTTAGCCAAAAAGCATGAGAGCTAAATGTGATTGCCTGAAAAAACATCTAGAAAGGAAAAGAATCCTCTAGGTTGTAGTTTACTTTTTTCTCAGTGTAGCTTCAGAGTTCATGCTAACACAGCATGTGGGGTCTTAATTCCCCAATCAGAGGTGAACCTGTGCTCCCTGCATTGGAAGCATGGCGTCTTAACCACTGGACCACCAGGGAAGTCCCCGAAGTTTGGAGTTCTTGACAGACTGTGCTGGGAAGAGTCACTCCAAGTGCAGGCCATGCAGGGGGAGGGGGAGGGGAGAACCAAACACACTGATGTAGGAGTTGGGGCTGGAGGAGTCTGGGCACAGTCACCTGGGAGCCTGGTGAAGTATAGTTGCAATACAAATATTATGTAAGTTATAGGTATACAATATAGCGATTCATAATTTTAAAGGTAATACTCCATTGATAGTTATAAAATATTGGCTATATTCTCCATGTTGTAAATATATTCATGAAGCTTATTTTTATACCTAATAATTTCTACCTCTTACTCCCCTACCTCTGTATTCCTCCTCCCCCTGCCATTCCAAACTGATAACCACTAGTCTGCTGTCTATATATGTGAGTCTGCTTCTTTTTTATTAAATTCACTAGCTTGTTGTATTTTTTAGATTCCACATATAAGTGGTATCATGTAGTATTTGTTTTTCTCTGTCTGACTTACTTCGTTTATCATAACAACTTCCAGGTTCCTCCATGTTGCTGCAAATGGCATTATTTCATTCTTTTTATAGCTGAGTAGTATTCCCTTGTATATATGCACCATATCTTCTTTATCCATTGATCTCTTGATGGACACTTAGGTTGCTTCCATATCTTAGCAATTGTAAGAAATGCTGCTGTGAACATTGAGGTGCATGTATCTTTTTTAATTAGTAATTTTTTTTCAAACATATACCCAGACACAGATAAAAGCAGTTTACAGACAAACCGTGTCCTGACTTCTGGTTGAAGGGCTCATGGTGTTGGCCGCTGCCCAGCAGCCTCTGAGAGTCACCTGTGTCCTAACTGCCATCTCATTACAATGCCTTGTCCTCAGCCTCCTTGCCCCTTGGAGATCAGGGCTCCTTCCACTAGAGGCTTTCACTGGTGAGACCTTACACTGGTTCTTTAGGTAGCTCAGGGGATGGTGCCATAGAAAAGAGGGCCAGGAGATTAAAGGACAGACAAGAGAGGAAGTAGTATGTCCAAGACACAAAGGTAGGAAGCAGCATGGCTCCTTCGGGGAACCGTAAGTTAGGCCGCCAAGAATGGCGAGAAAAGAGAGGAAGCTCAGTTTGGGAAGACCAATATGATGGCTGATCTTAAATGCTAGGGATATTAACCCTCAAACCAGGAGCTCTTAACCTGGAACTGTAGTCTCTTAAGGGGTTGGTGGATGGGTTTAAGGAGCTCCATGAACCCCCTAGTGCTATATGCAAGGGATATGTATTTTTCAGGGGAGAGTTTATGGGTGTCAGATTCTCAAAGGGGTTATGTGAGGAAACCTGGAATTATATGCCAGGACTCTGCTAGGCTCAGCAAAGGCCACTGAGGGCCTGAAGGGGACAGAAGCCGAGAGGCAAGGAGGGAAGGGTTATAGTTGAGGTTACCACGGTGGATGTGGCAGAATTTCATGTTCCAGAGATGGTAAAAATGAGGCAGAGGGAGAAATTCCAGTTGACTACCTGATTTCTGGCTGTAATGACAGGAGGGTCTGGGGAGCGTGGTAGGTTGGGTAGAGAAGGTAACGATCATGGAGGAGGACTGCCATCATCCTTCATCCTCATGAGGAAGGGGATAAAAGACCAGGCATGTTTCCTCTAGTAATCTGCCAGCCTCTGCCACAGAGATCCTGACTCCCTGCAGGCCTTCCCCAGAGCCAGGGGTTTGCCAGAAACCAGGCTGTTGTCCATCACCAAGAGATGCTGGGCATCTGTCAGCTCTTGGGATAAGAGCTCCTCTGCACCTGGACAGGCTGGCTCAGGCCCAGAGCCTAGCACGCAGTGTGTTCTGATTGTTTGCAGACTCCTGATTTGTTGGGGAAAACAGTCCTTCATGGCCCAGAATGTAACTGCTTCTACTTACAGGTCTAGTTAGATTACTAATTCTGCTCAGTTACTAGTTTGCTTTTATTAAGACCCCATTCAAGAAACAAACAAGTACTGTCTCTTTAAAAGAACAACAACAATATTAGTTTGAACGTTAGTTTGGGTCCGTATCAAGGCAAAGTCCTTATGTATTTGGAGAGAATGGTTTTAATGACTTTAGATGGAAATGGTGAGGCAGAACAGGTTTCTATTAACATATTTTCAGCTGAGTCATGAATGAGTTATAAAAATTTTTATGCGTGGTATAGATCTGGTGAAATATGTCACTTTAATGCAGTTTGAAACATTCAAAAACTTTTGTGTTGACTGTACTTCTCATTCAAAGTCCCCAGTGCTCCGTCCTCTTTGAAGATTGTTAATCCAACAGTAGATTCTCTCACTTTGGAATGGGAGCCGCCAAGCCACCCGAATGGCATTTTGACAGAGTATACCTTAAAATATCAGCCAAGTAAGTTATGGGGAGAAAGAAACTGGGGAATATGGCTTAAGAAAGAAACAATCTTAACAGTTACCTTAAAATACAAACAAGTTGTTTCCTTACAGCTGTAGAATATATACTTATATACTTTCAACTGTTATTCTAGAAGGAACTTCAAATCATACTTTTTAAAGAAAAATTACATATATGCTTTTGAATATAAATGATCTGTAGAATAATACCTTGAGCATGGGGTTTAGGTGGGTACTATCGTTACATATGTGGGCATTATGTAGGACCAGAAAATGGGAAGAAAAGGGGTACATTTGGCACAAGGCCCCTGAAGACAAGCTTAGGGGTTATTTAAGAACGCATGATTGCATCTGCAAAAACAGAGACAAGAAATGCTATTGAGATTCAGCTATAAAATTCTCCCAGCTTAGAAGCCAGTGGAGACTTTATTTCCCCTTGTTGCACCATGTTATAGGAAATGGTTAATCCCATAGTTTATTTTTTATATTTAAAAGGCTTGCAAAAGCAAAATTAAATATCTGTGTATATATATTAAATATCTATGTATGTCTGTCTATGTCTATGTATGTAAAATTCTCCCAACTTAGAAGCCAGTGGAGACTATATTTCCCCTTGTTGCACCATGTTATAGAAATTTTTAAATCGTTAATCCCTTAGTTTATTTTTTATATTTAAAAGGCTTGCAAAAGCAAAATTAAATACCTGTCTATGTATGTACATATATACTTACATAGATGCATTTGTATTATAATCATAGGGTGAATCTTGAGATCATTCTCTTTTTTGTAATCTTTATTGGAGTGTGTTAATTTATAGTGTTGTGTTAATTTTCAGCTAAGAATGATTCAGTTATATATATATATATATATACATACATATATATATATATATATACATATATATATATACACACACACACACATCCACTCATTTTTAGATTCTTTTCCCACATAGGCCAGTATAAGGGTATTGAGAAGAGTTCCCTGTGCTATACAGTAGGTCCTTATTAGTTATCTATTTTATATATAGTAGTTTGTGTATATCAATCCCAATCTCCCATTTATAGGACTAGGTAAGGTTATGAATTATGTTGGACAAAGAGTGAGTAAGGTTACACAAATCAGTGTAATCCACGTTTAACATTTTGGGTTGATGCATTTATTTATGATAGTGTTCCTACAGCAGTGAATGGGGAATGACTTTGTTTTTTTTAATGGGGGAAACACTGGTTTCCAACATTATGCAAGTTTCATGTGTGCAATACTGTTTTGATTTCTGTATACACCACAGCTTCTGTATACACTCTTCTGTATACACCACTAGAAGCTCAGCTTCTATCCGTCAGCACGCAGTTGACTCTCTTACCCATTTCCCCTTCTCCTGACACACCTTCCCTTCTGGTAACCATTGCTTTGTTCTCTGTCAACGTGTTTGTTTTTGTTTGGTTTGTTCATTTACTTTATTACTTTATTTTGTTTATGTTCTTGTTGACAGTTAATAGCACACATGAATTAGGCCCTCTGGTAGATCTGAAAATTCCTGCCAACAAGACCCGCTGGACTTTAAAAAATTTAAATTTCAGCACTCGGTATAAGTTTTATTTCTATGCGCAAACAGCAGCAGGATCAGGAAGTCAAATAACAGAAGAAGCAATAACAACTGTGGATGAAGGTAAGCTGGGTATGTATAAAATCCATGTAATTAGAAGTATCATGAGACAAAAATCACGGTTTTCTTTCCTTCTTACCGTGGAAGTATCCATGTTACCCAACTAATACAAACATGTATTAGTAACTTCTCTTTCTGAAATATATGTAAAAAATGATTTAATTCATACTGGAATAATGATTTGCTGTTTGTTTTTTAAGTCCCTTTTAAACGTGTATTAAAATATTGAGGTGAGAGTAGGAAATTACAACATTTTGCCACACTTGAATTCATAGTTCAAGACAATGTTTTTTTCCAGTCTACAACTTTGCGTATAGATACACACACACATATACATATATATGTGTGTAACACACATTCATGCACACACAGACATGCAGACCTATACACAAATAAATACACGTGATTCTGGTTGTGGTCTAGATTTATCAGAAACTATTTGCTAGTCTACATACTGATTTAGGTTTTCTGGGAAGGAAATCAAAACAGTTATTAAATAATGCATTTACTTTTATGTTTGAGCATGGGACTTCATAGTTTGCTATGCCATCTGGTACAGAGAAAGCAAAAGAGCCTCATTAAAGTATTTAGGAAAGGAAGGAACTCTTCCTTTCATACTTTTAAAAATGATTTTGAAAAACTTTAGATTCAGTGAAAATGATAAAAAAAAAAAGTAAAAGATTTTGCATGCCTCTAAATTATAGAACTGCTTAAGGGTTATTTATTTGATTATCTTCCATAGCATTAGAAATTGAAATTTGGTTTGAAATCTCCTAAGCATCTTACATAATAGGCAAGTATGAATAAAGCTCTTTAAGTAATGTGGGTATTTGAGTCCTGGTAAGTTTGGGAATACCAGCATGCCTTGTGGTGGTACACTGATGTGGTACACTCCATTCTTCTTGCATGCTTTAGTGTTTTAAGAGGTGTTTTTATGGAGCTTTACATGCTAACTATAGAGTGTCCTGTTTCTGTTTCCCTTCATGAAAGCTGGTATTCTCCCACCTGATGTAGGTGCAGGCAAAGGTAAAATAATTCATCTGCATGACTTTCTACATGTGTGAAATTTGCCATGTTAACCATGGGGAAGTGCAGCATGGGTTAAAAGTAAAAATAAAGTAATCTCTGAAACACCAACAGAAAGATAAGATCCTGCAAGATCTTGACTCTAAAATTCATGTCTAGCCTTTTTTTACAAAGAGAAAGCCACACATTGAATTCACCTTTTCTCAAGACTTATCCCGGGTCCAAATCCTATTCTTGGCTTTTAATGCTAAGGATTGTGGCTGGATCAGACATGACCCAAACTGGGGCTTTGTCACAGCCCCTCATGATGACCATGCTGTCTGTGAAGGGCTCAGAAATACTAGCCCTGTGATTAAAGCAGCCAGTAAGAAATCAGATCAGCTGAGCTTCCCGTTCTAATCTGATTTAGCCATCCTCCTAACCTCAGTGTACACGTTGCTGACATCACACTGCACGATCCACTTGGAATTTTGACTTCGCTGTACACTTCAGCGGGCCCAGGACTGAAAGTCTCCCCAGCAGGGTCCCCTCTGAGCAAGTGTAGGCAGCCCACATGCTCTACTCAGCTGTTACTCCATTTCTGTCTTCACCAAACTACTCAAGTCTCTCTTCTCTGGGGAAGCGCCAGCGATCACAGGGAGTTACTTTCGTTCTCCTTTATCGCTCACATATCTCTGGGTGTGGAAGATCGGTTAGGAGAACGGTGCTTGAATGAGTTGTAGTATTTCTTCCACCCAGAGGTTCCCTCAGTCTTTGACTCTTGGGAGATCTGTCAGCTTTTTAGCAAGCGGTAGAGACCTCCCTGCCTCAGTGGGCACTGGGATTTTCTTGGACTTTGACAGACCGAATAAGTACAAATAGGAATGAAGAACAAGTCGGCCAAAATAAATAAGCACTTTGCCCCAAATTGTTCAAATATTCGGAGCTTAGACCTGACCTTATCTTCTCTTTTCTTACGAATCTTATACTCTGAGTCTTGGTAAATTATAAAATGTAGATCAGCTAGATTTCAGAATGATAGAATAAGAACTGTAGCTATTTTCAATCAACTTAATAATGTTTTATAGGTGTTTTTAGACTCCAAAGAACAAAGTTGTAAAAATTCAAAATTTTCACAAGATCATATAAGGATGCGAGCCTCTCTTTTTAATGTGTGCTTTTTTCCAGGGGTGGTTACATGTCCATTAAAATCCTTGGTTGTTTTACAATAATTTGCTGCTGGGCTCCCCTTAGACCCTTTCATGGGACCATTCCAGAGAAAGCCTGGCCTCTTTCCCTCTGCAGCAGCCTGGCACTGGGCTCTGCCTAGAGGCAGTAGCTGAGTAATTGAGCTGTGGCAGGGTTGTCTGCGTTTTCCACTGACTTGTCATATTGGAAAAGGACATGCATGCCAGTGGAAAAAATATCACCCGCTGATCTTAATGAATTAAGATGAGCTAAAAGAAATCTTAATTAAAATAGTTGCGGTTTTACCATTTGATGTTACTAAATTGAATTCTGAATTACTTCTTATTATAGAGATGAGCAAAAGTAGAATCTTAGAAAGTTCCTGAAGCCCCCAGTGTTGAAATCTGGTGGAACTCAGATAAGATTATGGCGTTTAAAATTTTTTTTAAAAAAGCTAAATCTAACCTTCTTTTCCATATTGTTTCATTTAATAGTATACCAGTAATTAAACATTGGTTACATAAAGTGATGATATTTAACCATGATGAGACTTTATAAAGTGCTGAAGAATAATTTGTCTCCCTGGGTTTTCCGTCCTTAAAATATTTCTTTTTTCATTCTAGGAATGAATTCTATTCTCTTCTCTGTTTTCCTTCTTCATTAAGATAGATTTGAAATTTACATTTTAAAAATTTTCTTACAGATTTTAAGAGATGTTCATGAAACCCAGGCTTTCAAATATAGAATTACAAAGTGATTATCAAAGTCATGAATTATAAACTGAGAATTCAGTTAGGTGTATTTCTCTAGGCTGACCCTGTTTCTTATCACTCTTCTGAGTTTGAGCATGGAAATAGGTACTCGTACTCCCAAGGTCTTCAGGAGTCACTTCTTTTGGTCTTTGGTCAAAACTCTCAGTACTGGTGTAAGAAATTGTAGTCATTCGGCTGCCTTTGCTCAATTTCTGTGTCCCTTTCAACAGTTTCAGGGTCTCTGGGGAAATAGACCTGGGAAGGCATCTGTAGAAATGAAGTGAAAACACATGGATAATGGGTTTGACTTATGGCCCCAGTGCTGCTGCGGATGGACACTGCTTTATCCATGGATTATTACCTACTTTCTCACCTCGGGAGCAGGCATCAGAGCATTTGTGTGAGGTGACCAGTTCCGGGCAAAGGAACAGGGAAAAACTAACTGGCAAGTCAAGAACTGAACCTAGTTCTTGACTGAATTAGCAGCTGACTGTGGTCAAACAGGACAGAGCAGAGGAGAGCTCTGACTAAGGAACTGTTGACGAATCCTCTCTGTGGTCAGACTCTCACTTTATCAGTATACGAGAGTCAGTCCCACAGCTACTGATCAGTTCAAGAAACAAGGCCAGTCAGTCAAAAGCAAGTGTAAAGTGCACAACTTTATTTGGCCTGGACCAAACCAAACCGAAAACAAACAAAGGAACAACCCCTCTCTCCGCTTTAAATCCCCAGCTATAGAGGAGGTTCAGTCAGTTCAACAGCTTGTCTATCTGGCCCATAAAAAGCACCAGCCCTTTTTAAGGCACTGTGTGTTGGACAGTAAGGCAAATTCTGCCTTTGGTATGCTTATAATCTAGCAGGTAAGACAACACATTAAAAAAAAAAAAAAGAGTGAAAATAGATAGAACTGGAATAAAACATTATCTGATCTTAGGGGAGTGAACCATTTATTTTGCCAAACAGGATCAAGAAAAACTTCCCAAGGAAAGTAATGTTGAACTGGGCTTTGAAGGACAGATGGAATTTTGGCAGATGAATCAGGAAGGTGGGTTGTATAAATTCTTGGGAGGTGGCATAAACAAAGTCACGGGGTTTAAAAACCCACAGGATATTTGGGTTAAACACAGCAGTCCACCTCTGGGCAGAAGTAAGCCATCCACATCTGAAACAGGGAAGTGACAGAATCAGAGATGTAGTTTTGGAAGTTAAATCTTAGTTAACCCTGCTGGTGGTCTCTGCAGAGAATGACTTATAGTAGGAAGAGGGATTAGATACAGACTAGATAAAGCCCAGCGGAGAAGGCAATGGCACCCCACTCCAGTACTCTTGCCTGGAAAACCCCATGGACAGAGGAGCCTGGTGGGCTGCAGTCCATGGGGTCACGAAGAGTCGGACACGACTGAGCGGCTTCACTTTCACTTTTCACTTTCATGCATTGGAGAAGGAAATGGCAACCCACTCCAGTGTTCTTGCCTGGAGAATCCCAGGGATGGCGGAGCCTGGTGGGCTGCCATCTATGGGGTCGCACAGAGTCGGACACGACTGAAGCGACTTAGCAGCAGCAGCAGCAGCAGATAAAGCCCAGAGGAGAAATGACACAGCACATCATGGGTCCTCAAGAGTGTTGGTTCCGTAAGTGCACGAATGGGGATTAAAAGCAAAGAGGGTTAGAATTCTCTGTGATAAGAAGGGCCCAACAGGATAACCTTAGGAAGTTGGATTGTCTTCTCTGGGTATCTTTAAGAATCAGCAAAAAAAGAAGAAGCAAATTGCTCTTCTGTTGGAAGGTATGGTTCTGCCTTGAACATCTTCCATAATTACACCAAGACTACATCCCTCAGTTCCATGATTCCAAAATTTTTTTTAGGAAAATTAGTGTTTTGCCTGGATTCCTTGCCACTGATGCTTTAGATACAGGAAATATTTTAACTGTGTCTCTGTTGATTGATCATATTTTTATTACAATTCCTTTAAAAGGAAAACCTCGGACAACTAAAATCAGTTAGGTCCACAGAAGGACCCTGAGTAATTCCATAATCAGTTTTGCTTTCTGCTGTCCCCCATCCTTAGCACAGAGGGGCATGCGATATATATGTGATGGTGAATTAGATCTCAGAGGTCAAATGCATTATTGAATTTGTTTAATATACTTCTCTTTTTGATTCTAAGAAATGCTATTTCATTGAATTTATTTCAGTAGAGGGCTTTGGCTTCCAAATTATATAACATAATTTGGAATTTCATTTCAGAGCCTGAATAAACCCATTGCTGCTTTTTGGTTTACTATGTTAGGATATTTCCCCTGGGATAATAATCTGATTTATCACTGTTTAACTACTCAAGTTAATATAGCTATAACTATGTCATTTTTACTGTAGGCCATTGTGGTAAGGCCAATAGAATTGTCATGCTCAGGTAGCCAAATAACATCTTCTAATGACTGTAGATGTCATCTTAACTAGGTGGCAAGCATGTAGCATCATGTAGGATCCATAATCTGATGTTTCAGGAGGCTGTTTAGATCCAGTTCAGTTTAGTTCAGTCACTCAGTTGTGTCCAACTGTTTGAGACCCCATGATAGACTTCCCTGTCCATCACCAACTCCCAGAGCTTACTCAAACTCATGTCCATTGATTCAGTGATGCCATCCAACCATCTCATCCTCTGTCGTCCCCTTCTCTTCCCACCTTCAATCTTTCCCAGCAACAGGGTCTTTTCCAAGAAGTCAGTTCTTCGCATCAGGTGGCCTTAGTTCAGATTACACTATGATTTTCTCAGAACGTGGTATGTAACGAACAGTTGTCAAGTAAGATTGTCTTGCTCTCTGGACTGTGTCAAATGAAATAGTTCTTATTCATTTTATTTCTTGTTTCTTCACTTCTGCTAACTAGTATTGAGCATTTTCTTTGCAGCTTCTTTTTCAGTGTACCCTAACTATCCAACCTTCTCCAGGGCAGATGCTTCTCACCTGGGGTCCCTGAATTTCCCAGAGGCAGATTCTTAAAGAAATTTGTGACTCAAAACACATCAGAAGCCACTACTCTTTTTCTTCTCTAAACACCAGTTCATTAAAGACCTACACTGAGATGATAAGTAGCACAGAAAAGCAGCCACTAGCATTGGGTTTGACCTTGCAGTCTCATACACTGTGACCTCTGCCCCTAGCATTGTTTAGCATCCCATCCCCACTGTACATCAGTACATGGAGACTCTGATGTTCTCAGACTGTCCCTGGTGGACAACAGTTTATAGTGTTTAGGATTCACATCATAGAACTCATACATTTTAATATGTGTGTGTCGTTATTTCTGATTTCTCATTTATTTCCTAATGCTGTAACTTAAGAAATGAACACCTTTCTAAAGTGAAGTAGAAATGAACCCTGTTAACAATCAATTTCATTTGACTTGAACAATTTCAGAGTACTTAAACTTATTTTACATTGTGTGTGTGTTTGATTTTGCAATTTGACTTGTCTGTCTATCTGTTTTATTTTTCTATTGTATATTTATTTTAAGCAGTATACCCCAGGATCAGCAAACTTACTACTGCCGCTGCTGAGACCTCAGCCAATATCAGTTGGGAATATGAGGGACCAGAGCTTGTGAACTTTTATGTTGAATATGGTGTAGCTGGCAGTAAGAAATGATTTCATTACCTGGGTTTTAACTGGGGGGCTATATTTGAAGAGATTGAGAACATCTTCAGGATGTACTGTGGATCGTCTGGAAAAATAACTTGATCTAAATAAATGAATCCAATATATGTGAAAAAATTAGAGTGAACCATCAACCTATATATTTTATACATAACTAGGAGTCTCGTTGGTTCATATTATGATATACAAGGGATATAATAAGTTCCATTGCATTTGTTATTTTTAGATTGTGGTACTTAAAACTCTTTATCCATGACTTGTAAATAAGAGTAATAAAAAATAATTTTATTTCTATGTTTAATGAATTCCCAAGTCAGGTACTCTGCTTATATCCTGGCCACATCTACTAGGAGATGAGGCAACTTTAATTTTCAGAGTGTATGAGAATCCAGTCCTCCTCCTTAATACAGTGCTCTGCACTTAATGAGCTGGGTGGCCAGTGAATGTTTGTGACAAAATGTTGAATATAGTCCAACTTTCTGTTTAGACCCTTATTGTGCAAATAAATATTAAAAACTAAAACAAAACAAAAAACCCTATGAGTTTAGAAATACCAGTACTTGAGAAAGGTTGAATCTGTAACTTGGGTAAATTTGAAGGCATTTAAGTTTACTGAAAGATTTGTCTTGTGAATCAAAAACAAAAAACAAAAAACAGTGCTTTCCATAGTTGGATCAAGCTGTTTAATGTATTACAGTTCTTTTCATAAATATCATTAGAGAAAGTAATTTCACAAGGCAAGGTGCAGATCAAGAAGTTTCCCTTGTGTTAAAAAGATTTAATCCAGTGGGTATATATGCAGTTAAAATGTCATCTGATATCCAGTTGATTTTTCTTTGAGGACATTGTCATGTAGCTGTTCATTTTCACTGATTTATTTGACACAACTTATATCATCTAAAATGATAAACTGAAGCACCTTAGATTTTGTCTTTTGCCTATAACATGTATTTTCCTTTCTTGAAGCATTAATGACTTCCGTGCCCTTAAAACATTCAAATGTGTTGTTTTTGCAAAATTTCCATAGGCAAAGAAGAATGGAGGAGAGAAATTGTAAATGGTTCTTGGAGCTTCTTTGGGTTAAAGGGTCTAATGCCAGGAACAGCATACAAAGTTCGAGTTGATGCTGAGGGGGACTCTGGTTTTGTGAGTTCAGAGGATGTGTTTGAGACAGGCCCAGGTGAGGTGCACACCACACCAGTTCTGGCTCCGTCAGAAGTGAAGCCACCCAGTGCTCCAGCTGGAGATGGGAGGCTGATGGAGCCGTACTGTGGGTAGGGCTGAGACTGTCCTTCTGCGGGGCCCAGTTGGGTGGTGAGTGGGGTTTTTAATTGTCTTTGGGTCTTTATAGCAAATGAGTTACAGAATTGAGGAAATCACCTTCTAATCACGTTTGCCAAAACCATTACAAAACCGAGGGAAATATGAGTCTTAACCTACATGATTTAGGTGACTCAATTTTTCACATCATTTATATGTCTCAACTTTCTCTCAGAGTGAGAACAGAATTTTTGAAATGCTTTAGAGCTGAAACAGCTCACTGATACAGTCACAATTTTTAATGTCAAAATGGACTGTAATCCAACGGAACCCTGCAGTTTGTGTGACACTGATGTGAAGAATATTAAACTGCTGTAGAACAAAATATTATTAACTTCATGTACTTCATTATCACACCATATTTGACTGCCTGTATATATTTTAGTTAGGTGAATATTATCAAAATACACAAGGACAGTAAAGTCTCTAAAGAAAAATGTTCTTGTAAGGTATAAAAATATCCCTGTTTCCTCATAAGATGGAAAATAATCCCTATTTGCTTCAATTTAAAGGGTTGTGTGGTATATGTTCATTTTATGATTCATAAAATCATGTTATATTCACTCACTTCATGCATTCTTGGGGAAATGTTGCATTTCCTGTAGAACTCATAGGAAAATATGTATTTTGCGTGTGTGTCTTTGCTAACCCAAGCCTTATGATTTTTAAACTCATTTCTTCTAATTTAGAAAAGCACATGAGTGGTTTGAAAAAAAGAAAAACCATAGGTAATATTTAAAAACAGATTAAATAAATGTAGTATTAAAATACCTTATGAAAATATATGCTAAAATCATAATGCTTAAGGGAAAATATTTTTCTGTTATTCTGTTCTTTGTACTTTCATATCCATAAGTGTACAGAGTTCTAGGAAAATTCTGTATTAAAAGAGTAATTGCCATTCACAGCCAGCAGGACAAGGTGTTTTTTATTACGGAGAACTTTTAATTTCAAAATACTAAAAGCTCAGTTGTCTTTTCTGTCCATATAGAGTTAGGATGCTAATAATAGTAACAGCCCTACTATTAGCATTTATTCAGTGCTAATCTCTACGAGATGAATGGTTTTCTTGGCTTTTCTCATTCAGTCCTTACAACAATCTTGTGAAGGAGACTGTTATTACCCACTTCCACCCCATGTCAACAGCCAGTAATGAGAGGTGAAGGGCCCGCCCTATCACCCAGCTAGAACGCAGGAGAGCTCATATTTTCAACACCGAGAATAAGCTCTCTCTACACCCACGTGCTGCGATTTATGGGGTCGCAAAGAGTCGGACACGACTGAGTGACTGAACTGAACTGAACTGACTGACACCCACCATTCAAGGCCACAGAGGCCCACGTCCCAAGGGGCACAGGTCGTCTGCAAAGTGACCACTTCAGGGGCTTCCCTGGCAGTCGAGTGGTTAAGAATTTTGCCTTCCAGTGCAGGGGGAACTGGTTTGATCCCTGGTCAGGGAACTAAGATCCCACACGGCCAACAAACAAGCAAAAACAAGAGCAGCAAAAGTGGCCATTCTGTTCAGCTCTTGGAATGTCTCTCCATCTATTCTGGACCCTTCGTGGTCCCAGTGCACTCCTACTCTGCAGATCTAGCGAGAATCAGATTCCATCCACAAAGTCAAGTTGCGGCATTTTTTTCTTTTGGTCGTTTTCTAGGACAGAGAGCAAATGAAACCCGTTAGATGACAATTTTGTCTTTGATGTGGTTATACCTACAATAATAGCAGCAGCTGGCAAGTAAGTTTCAAGACGAGCACTCAGGGGTGGGCCCTTCTTGTGTGTCAGCACTGGAGAATAGGATAAGGCCACAGCCGGCTGTTGTCGCCTTTGACGTGTAAATGCAACTGTTAAGAGAATCAGTTCAATTCAGTTCAGTTGCTCAGTCCTGTCCGACTCTGCGTTGCAACCCCATGGACTGCAGCACACCAGGCCTCCCTGTTAAGGGGATAAACATCCATTAAACCGTAGTGACCTTACTTAACGTATTAGCTCTAGGATGTCAGATGCTGTTAATCCCGCTTGCTGGTCCTCCTAGTCTCTCTGTCTATGCTGTAGGGCTGTGGGATGAACTGTGGGGTTCATGATCTTCTGCTACTCTTGATTCTCACTCCTCCAGCTAGATTTCAAGGTGCGGACGCTAGGGCCTGGCACGGAAACATAGCATCCTGGCTGACTTCTTAATTCTCCGTATGAATGAGTTGCTTCTCTCTCTGAGTTCTGTTCAGTTTAGAGACCTAGACTCAACTTGCACCCGTGCTTGTTTCGTGACTCTTCTTAGCATGACACCGTCTCTTTCTTTGATACTGTTTTTTAAGATCTATTTCTTTGATGATTTTTCTGATATGAACCATTTTTATTAAGTCTTTATTGAGTTTATTACCATATTACTTCTGTTTTATGTTTTGGTTTTTTGGCCATAAGGCATGTGGGATCTTAGCTCCCCGACCAGGGATCAAGCCTGAACCCTCCTGCGTTGGAAAGTGGAGTATTAATCACTAGACTACTAGGGAAGTCCCTGAGGTCTATTTCATAATTTTCTCCTATGGCACACACTGAAAAACAAGAGTAGAGCTGATATCCTGCTGTTGTGCTTCTTACCTGCACGTTTGTTAAGACTCCTACCTCCTTTTCCTGCTTTCTCACCTCTTTCCCCCAATCACTGAGTCTCTTCTCTCCTTTCACAAAAGATTTAAAACAAATTGAATTTTACTGGGCCCAACAGTTTTTTTTTTTTTTCCCCCCAGTGGGTTCTGGGTTGTTTTTTTTTTGTTTCTTTTTTGTCAACTGCCTCCAAACTTTGACCAAAGTAATTTTTTTCCCTTTTTAAACACTTCTAACTATTTTAACTCTTCAACAGGTCACTTTTATACATAATGGATTCTTCAAAAATAGCCGTTTATCTCACTCTTTTTCTTCCATGTTAAAAAAATTTTTTTAATTTTATTTTATATTGGAGTATATATAGTTAATTAACAATATTGTTTTAGTTTCAGGTGTACAACAAAGTGATTCAGTTGTACATATACATGTATCTATTCTTTTTGTAGTTAGGTTATTACAGAATGTTGAGCAGAGTTCCCTGGGCTATAGAGTAGGTTCTTACTGGTTATTTGTGCTAAATATAGTAGTGTATATATGTGAATTCCAAACTCCCAATCTATCCCTCCTCCCATCTTTCCCCTTTGGTATCCATAAATTTTTTTCCTAAGTCTGTGAGTCTGTTGTCTTCCATGTTTATTTATGATCCTAAGTACTCAAGGACATTTTCCTCAAAGACCCACTCCCACAGAACACAGGTTAAACATGAGACAACAAGCAAGGGGATAGAGAAGACTTTTGTGAAGACTAACTTCTAGGAAACAAAATCAATTTCATGTCTCTGGTTTCTCTTCTGTTTTCATATTCTTTAGGTCTGTTTGTTTAATGTCTTGCTATATGACTTATTCAACTAATTCATGAATAGACTTTTACTGTAAAATTTTTAAATAAAGGGACAATTCTCTGTTGCTCTCCTACCCAATCCTACTAACTCTTATTCAAGAAGAACCTCACAGCCTTCATTGTATGTGTGTGTGTGCATGTGTGTGTGCATGTGTGTGTGTGCATGTGTGTGTGCGTGTGTGTGTGTGCATGTGTGTGTGCGTGTGTGTGTGTGTGTGAGACAGAGAGAGAGATGCACAGCAGTGGCCATGACTTGGATTTCCAGCAATATGCGCATTTGTAGTTAAGATGATTTTGGAATGTCCTGGAACATTTAAAGTCTCTTATAGTCATTCTGGACTTCATATTTCTTTTTATGTGGAAGGGAAATCAGTAGAAGCTCTTTTCACCTGCATAATTTTTGTTTTGTATCAACTTCTGGTACACTTGAATGTGTGTGTGTTAACATACATACACATGCACCTCTTAACATCCTGTGTCTGCCCAGTCTTAAATAAATGGGGTAGTGAGACATGCTTTTTTTCTTTAGACATAGGGGCAAAACTCAAGGTCAACTTGGAGGTTCCTTTATCAGCTGTCAAGAAACATCTCCACTTTGTGCATAGCTACGTAGCCACAAACCACCAACTAGCACTTCAGTTGTGACAGTCAGTATCTTCCTAAGACAATGTCTGTGCTGATACTGTAGTTTCTTGCATTTTGCCCTCATCAGTTGCATATAATTAGATGAAAAATGTAAATGCAGATAGTATTTATTACAGGACTGTAAAGCATTAAGCATATTAAAAACAAGGACTCTGTAACTTCAAGCAAAGGCTCCATAGACTTACATCAGTTGATTTTTGGTTCAGCTTTGAAGAAAATGTACTCAGTCAGAGACCATGTGTAAACTGACAGAACTGTGTTGCCAGAGTATGTGTAATGATGGACTTCTAAAATATTTAAAACATGCAAGTCCCTACAACATTTTATTCTTTGTAAAGACTTCTGCAGAGTTGATGCCTGGACACCAGTGCCTTATAGCAGTAGTGTGTAATGGCTGGTACCATGTTCTTTGGAATCCACAGTCTTGGGTGAAGCTCTGACTCTCAGACAAGGTCTTTACCCTTCTGAGCCTGAGTATATTCCTCATGCCTACCTCAGAGGATTTTTGTGAAGACTGAATGAGATTTTGCCCTCAGTACAGTGCCTAGTAGAGTAAGTTTCAAAATGTTAGTTCTCATTATCATCATCCTCATCTTCATCCTTCCAGTGATGGTTATGGTATGTGTATGGAAGGGGAGCCCTGCCCATACTCCTGCTTCAGTTGTATCTAGTGATGATACAACTCAAAAGCCCTCCACCCAGTGAGGCCCAAGAGGCCACTGGGACCAGCTACCAGCAATTTGATTCATAGTCCAAAGAATGTATTTCACTTCTCATTTTATTTCTTCAGCACACATCCACATAACTTTTCACATTCCTCTTCACACTTGATTTTAAGCATTTCATTTCTCTCCCTATCCTTTGAGTAGAGAAAAAAGGCAATAAGTTGCTGTTTTTGCAACATACAGTAGCCTGGGATACTTGTCAACATGCTTCTTTCTGCATCCAGCAATCACATTCACCTAACTCAACCATGTTAATTTATTCAGAAGAAATTCAATCAAATTAAAAGAATGATATACAGGCATTCTTACCAGTAAAAAGAAAAAAAAAAAAAAAAAACCACCCTTTACCTTGATTAAGGTAAAAAGAGGGAAAAAAACAAGGTTTTAAAAAAATTTTATACCAGTGTCTTGAAACAAATTCTCAAGGGCTTTTCTGAATAGCCATTGATGCTGCACTTTGTCCCATTTGATTGACACTTTTGAACAATACTGGAAATGCTAATTATTCTGTGTTTTTCTTAGGAGATTTGCATACGGTGATTGGTTGAATAAAGGGCTTCACATTATTTGACTCAGAACAGATGAAGACTTAATATGTATACATGTGATTGGGTATTATTCTCTTTAAACTGGCCACTTACTCCAGTAATACCACTGATAAAGACAGACCTAATAATTTTTGGATTGGATCCTGAGTGATATTGAATATTACATGTTAATCCTTTTATGGTAAATAAGATTTTTCAGAAATTTCCCCAGAGTCTTCAGAACTCTGGCAAATGAGATGAAAGATAAATCTAAGAAATATTTTGTGTACAAATCAAGGTGTTATATAAACCAATAAGGTTGGTTGTCTTATGTGGACAGGTTTCATGTGTAGAAAGTTTTCTTTTTAAGTTTCTAAAACATTTGGGGAAAATGGCAACATTATTGCAACGAAATTTTAGCCTCTGAAAGTGGTTCCTTTGAAAGAAAAATACTCCATTAGATGTATACATTCTGTTCTGTTTAAAATTATCTTCTGTTCTTATCATTGTACATAAACTTATCCTGTAAACAATAAATGTTTTAATTGGTTTGGGACTATGTTTCTGTTGAAAATATGTAGTGAAAATAACTGAAGGCAGTGCTTAGCAGGGTTTGTTAGCATTGAATGTGTTAGCAGTCAGATTTCTCCATTTGAATTTTCTTAATTGTTGAAGATTTCTCACCGGTTGAATATTGACGTAACTCCTGATTGGTAACTGGCAGATTCCAATTTGGGGCCACATGTGAAATAAAGAAAAGCTCATGTACATGACAGTTTTTTTTTTTACTGAAAGAAGCTACAACACTTCTCACCTCCTCCGTAGCCCACTGGCACTGACACCGTTGGCTTGTTTTCCAGCGATGGCAAGCCGGCAAGTGGACATAGCAACTCAGGGCTGGTTCATTGGTCTCATGTGTGCTGTCGCTCTCCTGGTCTTAATTTTGCTGATTGTTTGCTTCATCAGAAGAAACAAAGGTGGTAAATATCCAGGTAAGAAACAAAGATTGAAATTGCCCTCTAACGCTGCATGATAATCCGTGAAACTAGAAGGAGATCATGAGAATCATCGCGGAGACTACAATAAGTGTGTCTTCCCAGAGCCATACATTTGGACTTTCTGTTCAGACACTTGCTGATCCCTTTGTATGTAATAGAAGCCTAAAGATTGCCAAGGATCAAAAGACAATTTGGGGGGAGCAAATGAATCTGTCCTCTGAAGAGATTAGTGACTCTGCTTCCTTAGGCTTCACGTGAGTCACAGGTGCTGAAATAGCATCTAAAACCAACAGACAGGTGCTGGGGACCAGTCTCGGTTGGATCCAAGGTATCCGAAGTGTGACGGTGTCAGCGAATGAATGAATGAATGAATGAGAGAGGAAAGAATAGAAGCTGATATTCCTTGGTTTACACAGAAAGCCGATGAAGCCCCAAGACAAGGGACTTGTACCATTCACGTAGGCCGCAGGCACCCTCCTGGTCTCCCAAAGGAGTGAAGACGCAGAGCACCTTCCCGTTCAGGTCTTAGAAGCCCAGGCAAATAAGGGAACACGGAGGGTCCCTGTGCTCCAAGGGATCAGCCTGAAAAAAGAGAGTAAGAGAGAGAAAGAAAGAAAGAAAGACACAAGGGAACCAGGCTTTCATGGAACTGGTCCATCACTATTTTTCAGGGAAGCTTTTATACCTTGACCTATACATAGAGGAAAATGAAAGATGCAAAGTCATAAGAGTCAGCCCAAATATTACATCTGTTTTGTCTTTATCGAAACCAGGATTTTTTCTGCAAACCTTTCCCATAAACAGTGTTGTGTACATTATCTTCTGGCCTTGGAGGCCTGTGGACATTTTATGACCCTCTTT
Source organism: Oreotragus oreotragus (assembly GCA_006410675.1). Classification (NCBI taxonomy): domain Eukaryota; kingdom Metazoa; phylum Chordata; class Mammalia; order Artiodactyla; family Bovidae; genus Oreotragus; species Oreotragus oreotragus. The sequence goes on from SJYX01021096.1 coordinate 409,007, forward strand.
TGATAAAGACTGCTCAACCAGAAAACTTATTTTCCCTTGAAATGGTCTTTCTTAATATTTTTAATCTATGTCAGCCTCAGAAAGTATTAAACAGAGTTACATTCTCAGAGAGCAAAGGTGCAGTGAGTTACAACAAAGAAAAAACCAATTAGCTCAAAGGTCTGATGTGGTTAATTCCAAGGCTACTGCTTGTTTTTCTTACATTCCAACTACATTAACTAATGCACACCCAGGTGCACAGTGGATAAGAGATATGGGAACTTAGCAGCAAGCGTTGGCTCAACAGTGAAATCCTACACCAGCACCACTCTAATAGTTTTTAACTCTTTGAAAGGCTCTATATTTTTAGAATGTTTTAGGCTTCCCATGCCTCTCACAGTTGGGAGGCTGTGAATAATCACATGTGTAGCTGCAAGAGTCTGGATAAACCTGCCAGGCAAGCTAGAATGCCAACAGAGGGGGTTTGAATTGAAGTACTCCTTTCATGTCCAGGAGACTTATTAGCTAGAGCCCTAAGTTGATTTTCTCCAGAGAAAGGTGGTCGGGGATAGGCCCCTGTTAATGTCAGAAGAGTTGGTGTAAGGCACAAAATAGTAAGACAGATTCTGGTTTGGGGGTAGATGCTCGAGCAGGTCCAGGGAGTCCCTCGAATCCTGGTCCTCCTCTGCCTGTCAGGTCTTCTCTGCATGACCTTTGTCATGGGTNCCCCTGTTAATGTCAGAAGAGTTGGTGTAAGGCACAAAATAGTAAGACAGATTCTGGTTTGGGGGTAGATGCTCGAGCAGGTCCAGGGAGTCCCTCGAATCCTGGTCCTCCTCTGCCTGTCAGGTCTTCTCTGCATGACCTTTGTCATGGGTGGGATCTCCCGTGGTGGCTCCCGGAGGCAGGGGCAGAAGGAAAACATGAAGTTTCCTAGAGGAAGTAATGCATGAACTGGATCCTGATATCATGTGTAATAGTGCTTTCCCTATACAGTTAATGTTTTGTTCAATTTAATAGATCCAGTGAATTTCTATTTTCTTTTTACTTGGCCATTTCCCTTTCAGTGACAGGGGAAAAAATCTACAAAAGAATAGATTTCCAAAGCAACTTGTACCCATGCATATAGTTAACAGATAGATTGGTAAAATGGGGGGCAATCTTAGAAACTTAAGACATTCTTCTATCAAATGAGTAAGAAACTCGTGCCAAAATGCTTTCATGAGGTTAACCTTATCTGTTAACAAAATATTCTAGGTCATTCTAACCTGTTCTGTTTATCTAGGTTACCTCCAAGAGACTAATACATCAGAATATATGTATAAGGAGTTCCCTAGTGGCCTAGTGGTTAAAATTCTGGGCTTTCACTACCATGGCTTACATTCGATCCCTGACTGGGGAGGTGGGGCCGATAAATAAATGCATGGCCGTATTATACATCTGGTTGCATAACATCTATGGCATATAGAATAGTTTCCCCACTGCTATACATCTCATAGAGTGTACTCCTAAAGAGTTTGAATAAGGAAACACAGGATCAATAGATAATAACTTTTTTGGTAATTTTTTAGTTAAAGAAAAGGAAGATGCCCATGCAGATCCTGAAATCCAGCCTATGAAGGAAGATGATGGCACTTTTGGAGAATACAGGTGAGCCCCCTGCTTCTTAGCCACCCTTCATTCTCCCTGCCCTGCACAGACACCATACTCAGTCTTGCCTAGACTGAGATTCAGCCATTAACATGCTCTGCCTGGAATTGCCTATTTATCTCAAAAATTAGTGAGACACTTCCATGTATAAATGTTTACACATCCCTCACAGTTCAAGTAATCTAACTTTTGGTTAGGACTTGGCACTTTCAGTGCCAGGACCTGGGTTTGATCCCTGGTCAGGGAACCATGATCCCACCAGCTGCGTGGCATGCTGCTGCTGCTAAGTTGCTTCAGTCGTGTCCGACTCTGTGCGACCCCATAGACGGCAGCCCACCA
>SJYX01021097.1:0-48001 GCA_006410675.1 Oreotragus oreotragus
GGCCTGGTGTGCTGCGATTCATGGGGTCGCAAAGAGTTGGACCCTACTGAGCAACTGAACTGAACTGAACTGAACTGAATTTCTCCCTCCCTCCCTCCCCACTTTCTTCTTTAGTAATCATAAGATTTTATTCTGTCTGTGATTGTGTTTCTATTTTGTACTTAGATTTATTTGTATTATTTTTTAGATTGCCTATGTAAGTGACATCGTTTAATATTTATCTTTCTCTGTCTGACTTACTTCACTAAATATGATATTGTCTAGGCCCATCCATGTTGCTGCAAGTGATATTATTTTATTCTTTTTATGACTAAGTAATATTTCATTGTGTATATATACCACATCTTCTTTATTCATTCATCTGCCAATGGGCATTTAGGTTCCTTCTATATCTTGGCTATTGTAAATAGTACTGTTATAAATATGAGGGTGCAAGTACCTTTTTTAATTCGAGTTTTCATCTTTTCCAAATATTTTTCCAGGAGTGGGGTTGCTTGATCACATAGTAGCTCTATTTTACTTTTTAAAGGAACCTCTCTACTGTTTTCCATAGTGGCTGCACCAATTTACATTCCCACCAACAGTATAGGACTATTTTTAGACATTTGATGATAGCCATTCTAATTGGTGTGAAGTGATACTTCCTTGTGGTTTTAATTTGCACTTCTCTAGGGCTTCCCTGATGGCTCAGAGGATAAAGGGTCTGCCTGCAATGCAGGAGACCTGGGTTCGATCCCTGGGTCGGGAAGATCCCCTGGAGAAGAAATGGCAACCCACTCCAGTACTATTGCCTGGAAAATCCCATGGACACAGGAGCCTGGTAGGCTACAGTCCGAGGGTCACAAAGAGTCGGACTCGACTGAGTGACTTCACTTTCACTTTAATAGGTTATTAGAGAATAACATTCTTATCAATGTTTAAGGATGTATATTTTTTAATTGATGCATAGCATATAAATATTTGCTTCTGAGGTGGCTCAGTGGTAAAGAATCTACCTGCCAATGCAGCTGATACAAGAGATTCAGGTTTGATCCCTGGGTCAGGAGAAGGAAATAGTGACCTACTCTAGTATTCTTGTCTGGAAAATTTCTTGGCTAGAGGAACCTGGAAGGATACAGTCCGATGGGTTTGCAAAGAACTGGACATGACTGAGCATGAACACATAAGTATGCATATAAGTACTTACATAGTTGAATTTTGATAAATTAAGATAGTATCTACTAAAACATATCACAAATTGTACATTACATAAAAATACCAATCAATTCTTTACCCCACAGTTGAAAGCTTTTACACTACACAAGTCTTCAATCAATAATTACAATAGCATTATTTTAAAATCAATAATCAAAAAAATAAGATCAATGATCATACTTAAAATTGTCTATTATATGAATTTTTCTGGTGTTTAGAGGCATGGGTAAAAGAGCCTCTATTTCAGCTAACAAACTTTGCCAGTATCATTTATGAAATAAACCATTTTTCACATTAACTTTCAATGACATGTTGTTTATATATTAAAGTTTATTTACGAGTTCTTAAGACATGCCAATGATACTCATGTTTGATTTTGTTTTGGTACCATATTATTTCAATTATTATAGCTTTGTAATATCTTTTGATACCACAAAAGAGAAGACTTTTTCATTAGTCTTTTTTAAAACAAAATTTGGATGCTCATATCTTACTACTCCTCCAGAAGAAGTTTAAATATGTATCTTCTTCCTGCATTGAAAAAAAAATCATTCAGATTTTTATTAAAATAACACTAAAATACTATATCTGGAGAAGGGAATGGCTACCCACTCCAGTTTTCTTGTCTGGAAAATTCCATGGACAGAGGAGCCTGGCAGGCTACAGTCCATGGAGTTGCAAAAGGTTGGACATGACTGAGCGACTTTCTTTTTCACTTTCAAGCTGCTAAATAAGCTATAAGATTTAATATCTCTTAAATGTTGTGTTCCCATCCAATGACATAGCCTGTTTTATCAAATATTCAAGTCATCTTGCATCTTTTATATCATTTACTAGTGTTTTGTGTTCTACTCTTTTAGATTCCGATTCATTTTTTATCAGTTTAATTCAGTCATGTCTGACTCTTTGGGACCCCATGGACTACAGCACACCAGGCTTCCTTGTTCTTCACCAACTCCCAGAGCTTGCTCAAACTCATGTCCCTTGAGTTGGTGATGCCATCCAACCATCTCATCCTCTGTCATCCCCTTCTCCTCCGCCTCCAACCTTTTCCAACATCAGGTCTTTTCTAATGAGTCAGTTCTTCGCATCAGGTGACCAAAGTAATGGAGTTTCAGCTTTAGCATCAGTCCTTCCAATGGATATTCAGACTGATTTCCTTTAGGATTGACTGGTTTGATCTCCTTGCAGTCCAAGGGACTCTCAAGAGTCTGCTCCAACACCACATTTCAGAAGCATCAGTTCTTTGACACTCAGCTTTCTCTATGGTCCACTCTCATATCCATAAATCACTACTGGAAAAACCATAGCTTTGACTAGACAGACCTTTGTCAGCAAAGTAATGTCTCTGCTTTTTAATATGCTGGCTAGACTGATTATAGCTTTCTTCTAAGGAGCAAGTGTCTTTTAATTTCATGGCTGCAGTAATTTTGGAGCCTAAGAAAAAAAAGTCCAGGAGATGGTCCTAAAATGGTGGAGGAATAGAATGGGGAGACCACTTTCTCCCCAACAAATTCATCAAAAGAACATTTGAACGCTGAGTAAATTCCATAAAACAACTTCTGAATGCTGGCAGAGGACATCAGGCACCTAGAAAGGCAGCCCATTGTCTTTGAAAGGAGGTGGAAAAAAATATAAAAGAGACAAAAGAGAGACAAAAGAGGTAGGGACAGAGATCCATCCTGGGAAGGGAGTCTTAAAAAAGAGAGACGTTTCCAAAACACCGGTAAACACTCTCACTGGCGAGTCTGTGGCAAGCCTTGGAACCTCAGAGGGCAATATAACCAGGAGGAAAAATAAATAAATAAATAAAACACACAGATTACATGCCTAACAGCAACTCCTAGCGAAAAAGCAGTGCAGACACTCGTATCCACCACTAGCAAGCAGGGGCTGGACAGTGAGGCTTGGGCTGCATTGCTTAGGGTAAGGACCTGGCCTGAATGCCCCGAGGGCAACCTGAGGGAACTATCTTGAGATAGCAACCCAGACTGTGGGATAGCTATCCTGCAAAAAGCCCTAACCTAAGACACTACCAGACCCGCTCACAAAACAAAGGATGCAGCAGAGCTAGCCAGCTGTGGACTGGCCCATCCCCCACCAGAGACAGGCAGGCAGGGGTAGCCAGAGCTGGAAGGGGGCAATCGCGGCCCCAGAGAAGCATCATCTACCAAACTGCAAGAAGGTGTCATTGCTAACCAAGACTTCTTAGGATTCTGGACGGTCAACACCGCCAGGAGGGTCGCAGCCAGAGATCAGCTTCCCAGAAGACACATGGCACACCTGAGAAGGTGTGCTGGTTGTACACCCAGAAAACCTAAAGGCAGGGACGGGAGAGGCAATCACTTGCAGCCTCCACCTGGGGGCGACCGCACTTGCCAAGCACCTCACCTGAGCTGCTCGGACCTGGGAAGGGCACAAAACACAGGCCCAACCAACTCTGCACCTCTGTGGAGTACCCAAGACCTGAATTTGAGTGGCTTAGACCTGGGAAGTGCATACAACTCAGGGCCCACCTCATACAGTTCCCAGCAGAGCGATCTAGAGCCTAAGCAGTGTAGTCTGGGAAGGCACATGAGCTGTGAGCAGGGGCAAACCCAGTGTGGCTGAGACACTGTGAGCAGACACCGGTGATATTCGTTTGTGGTGTTCCTCCCTACCCGCAGCACGTCTGAACAAGTTAGCCTAAAAAAGTGACCGCCACCGCCCCCTTGTGTCAGGGTGGAAATTAGACACTGAAGAGACCAGCAAACAGAAGCTAAAACAGAGGGAATTGCCTTGGAAGTTGCAATAGATTGCAACAGGTGCAATAGTTGCAACAGGTGCAATAGATTAAAACCCTGTAGTTGGCACCGACTACATAAGGAAGGGGCCTATAGATCTTGAGAAGTATAAGCCGGATCAAGGAACTATCTGAAAATGAACTGACGCCACACTGTCCACAACTACACCAGAGAAAGGCCTAGATATATTTTTACTATGATCATTTTTAAAATAAATAAATATATATATATATCTTTTTTATTTTAAAGTCCTCTATTACTCCATTAATTTTCATTTTTATAACCTACTATTCAGTTCAGTTCAGTTTCGTCACTCAGTTGTGTCCGACTCTTTGCAACCCCATGAACTGCAGCACGTCAGGCCTCCTTGTCCATCACCAGCTCCTGGAGTTTAACCAAACTNCATTTTTATAACCTACTAACCAGTTCAGTTCAGTTTCGTCACTCAGTTGTGTCCGACTCTTTGCAACCCCATGAACTGCAGCACGTCAGGCCTCCTTGTCCATCACCAGCTCCTGGAGTTTAACCAAACTCATGTCCATTGACTCGGTGATGCCATCCAGCCATCTCATCCTCTGTCGTCCCCTTCTCCTCCTGCCCCCAATCCCTCCCAGCATCAGAGTCTTTTCCAATGAGTCAACTCTTCACATGAGGTGGCCAAAGTATTGGAGTTTCAGCTTTAGCATCATTCCTTCCAAAAAACACCCAGGACTGATCTCCTTTAGAATGGACAGGTTGGATCTCCTTGCAGTCCAAGGGACTCTCATGAGTCTTCTCCAACTATTACTTTCTAGAAAAAAAAAGACCCTATTTTTTAAAGCAAACTCCATATATATATATTTTATAATTTTTGTGACTTTGTTTCTTTTTAATATTGTATTTTTGAGAATTCAACCTCTAGATTTTTAATCTTTGCTTATTTGGTATTTGTTATCAATTTTGTACCTTTAAGAATCCAATCTTCAATACCCATTTCTACTTGGGAGCAAGGTTTAACTGTTCTCTCCCCCTTTGGACTCTCCTTTTTCTCCACCAGGTTGCCTCTATCTCCTTCCTCCCCCTTCTCTTCTCTACCCAACTCTGTGAATCTCTTTGTGTGTTCCAGGCTGTGGAGAACACTTAGGGAACTGATTACTGGCTAGATCTGTCTCTCTCCTTTTGATTCCCCCTTTTACCCTCCTGGCCACCTCTGTCTCTTTCCACCCTTTTCTCTTCTCTGTGTAACACCATGAACATCTCTGAGGGATCCAGACTGCAGAGAGCACATAGGGAAGTGATTAATGGCTAGCTTGCTCTCTCCTCTTTTGATTCCCCCTCTCTCCCCCTGGTCACCTCTATCTCCCTCCTCCCTCTTCTTTTCTCCATGTAACTCTGTGTACCTCTCCAGGTGTCCCTCACTGTGGAGAAACTTTTTATCTTTAACCTAGATGTTTTATCATTGGTGCTATATAGATGGAGAAGTCTTGAGGCTACTATAAGAATAAGACTGAAAACCAGAGGCAGGAGGCTTAAGTCCAAATCCTGAGAACACCAGAAAACTCCTAACTCCAGGGAACATGAATCGATAGAGGCTCATCAAATGCCTCCATACCTACACTGAAACCAAGTACCACCCAAGGGCCAACAAATTCCAGAGAAAGACATACCACGCAAATTTTCAAGCAACAGAGGAACATAGCCCTGAGCTTCAATATACAGGCTGCCCAGAGTCACACAAAATCCCTTGACATCTCAAAACTCATTACTGGACACTTCACTGCATTCCAGAAAGAAAACCTACACTGAAACCAAGTACCACCCAAGGGCCAACAAATTCCAGAGAAAGACATACCACGCAAATTTTCAAGCAACAGAGGAACATAGCCCTGAGCTTCAATATACAGGCTGCCCAGAGTCACACAAAATCCCTTGACATCTCAAAACTCATTACTGGACACTTCGCTGCATTCCAGAAAGAAAAAATCCAGCTCCACCCACCAGAACACCGACACAAGCTTCCCTAACCAGGAAACATTGACAAGCCACCCATCCAACCCCACCCACAGTGAGGAAACTCCACAATAAAGAGGAACCACAAACTGCCAGAATACAGAAAGGCCACCCCAAACAGAGCAATATAAACAAGATGAAAAGGCAGAGAAATACCCAGCAGGTAAAGGAACAGGATAAATGCCCACCAAATCAAAGGAGGAAGAGATGGGGAATCTACCTGATAAAGAATTCTGAATAATGATGGTGAAAATGATCCAAAATCTTGAAAACAAAATGGAGTTACAGATAAATAGCCTGGAGGCAAGGACTGAGAAGATGCAAGAAAGGTTTAACAGGGACCTAGAAGAAATAAAAAATAGTCAATATATAGTGAATAATACAATAAATGAGATCAAAAACACTCTGGAGAAAACCAAGAGTAGAATAACGGAGGCAGAAGATAGAATAAGTGAAGTAGAAGATAGAATGATAGAAATAAATGAAACAGAGAGGGGAAAAGAAAAACGAATTAAAAGAAATCAGGGCAACCAGAGACCTCTGGGGCAATGTTAAATGCCCCAACATTCGAATCATAAGAGTCCCAGAAGAAGACAGAAAGACCATGAGAAAATACTTGAGGAGATAATAATTGAAAACTTCCCTGAAGTGGGGAAGGAAATAATCACCCAAGTCCAAGAAATCCAGAGAGTCCCAAACAGGATAAACCCAAGGCGAAACACCCCAAGGCACATATTAATCAAATTAACAAAGATCAAACACAAAGAACAAATATTAAAAGCAGTAGGGAAAAATAACTCAGAAGGGGATTCCCATAAGGATAACAGCTGATCTTTCAATAGAAGCTCTTCAGGCCAGGAGAGTATAGCAGGATATACTTAAAGTGATGAAAGAAAATAACCTACAGCCCAAATTACTGTACCCAGCAAGGATCTCATTCAAATATGAAGGAGAAATCAAAAGCTTTACAGACAAGCAAAAGCTGAGAGAATTCAGCACCACCAAACCAGCTCTCCAACAAATGCTAAAGGATCTTCTTTAGACAGGAAACACAAAAAGGGTGTATAAACTCAAACCCAAAACAGTAAAGTAAATGGCAATGGGATCATGCTGCTGTTACTAAGTCGCTTCAGTCATGTCCAACTCTGTGTGACCCCATAAACGGCAGCCCACCAGGCTCCCCCATCCCTGGGATTCTCCAGGCAAGAACACTGGAGTGGGTTGCCATTTCCTTCTCCAAATGGGATCATACTTATCACTAATTACCTTAAATGTAAATGAGTTGAATGACCCAACCAAAAGACAAAGACTGGCTGAATGGATACAAAAACAAGACCCCTATATATGTTGTCTACAAGAGACCAGCCTCAAAACAAGGGACACATACAGACTGAAATGAAGGGCTGGAAAAAGATATTCCATGCAAATAGAGACCAAAAGAAAGCAGGAGTAGCAACACTCCTATCAGATAAAATAGACTTTAAAACAAAGGCTGTGAAAAGAGACAAAGAAGAATACTACATAACGATCAAATGATCAATCCAAGAAGAAGATATAACAATTATAAATGCACCCAACATAGGAGCACCGTAATATGTAAGACAAATACTAACAAGTGTGAAAGGGGAAATTATCAATAACACAGTAACAGTGGGAGACTTTAATACCCCACTCACACCTATGGATAGATCAACTAAACAGAAAATTAATAAGGAAACACAAACTTTAAATCAAACAATAGACCAGTTAGACCTAATTGATATCTATAGGACATTTCACCCCCCAAAAATGAATTTCACCTTTTTCTCAAGTGCACATGGAAGTTTCTCCAGCATAGATCACATCCTGGGCCATAAATCTAGCCTTGGTAAATTCAAAAAAAAATTGAAATCATTCCAAGCATCTCTTCTGACCACAATGCAGTAAGATTAGTTGTCAATTACAGGAGAAAAGCTATTAAAAATTCCAACATATGGAGGCTGAACAACACGCTGCTGAATAGCCAACAAATCACAGAAGAAATCAAAATATGCATAGAAACAAATGAAAATGAAAACACAACAACCCAAAACCTGTGGGACACTGTAAAAGCAGTGCTAAGGAAAAGGTTCATAGCAATACAGGCATACCTCAAGAAACAAGAAAAAAGTCAAATAAATAACCTAACTCTACACCTAAAACAACTAGAAAAGGAAGAAATGAAGAACCCCAGGGTTAGTAGAAGGAAAGAAATCTTAAAAATTAGGGCAGAAATAAATGCAAAAGAAACAAAAGAGACCAGAGCAGACATCAACAAAGCCAAAAGCTGGTTCTTTGAGAAGATAAATAAAATGGACAAACCATTAGCCAGACTCATCAAGAAACAAAGGCAGAAAAATCAAATCAATAAAATTAGAAATGAAAATGGAGAGATCACAACAGACAACACAGAAATACAAAGAATCATAAGAGACTACTATCAGCAATTATATGCCAATAAAATGGGCAACTTGAAAGAAATGGATAAATTCTTAGAAAAGTACAACTTTCCAAACTGAACCAGGAAGAAACAGAAAATCCTAACAGACCCATCACAAGCACAGAAATTGAAAGTGTAATCAGAAATCTTCCAGCAAACAAAAGCCCAGGACAAGACAGCTTCACAGCTGAATTCTACCAAAAATTTAGAGAAGAGCTAACACCTATCCTACTCAAACTCTTCCAGAAAATTGCAGAGGAAGGTAAACTTCCAAACTCATTCTATGAGGCCACCATCACCCTAATACCAAAACCTGACAAAGATGCCACAAAAAAAGAAAACTACAGGCCAATATCACTGATGAACATAGATGCAAAAATCCTCAACAAAATTCTAGCAATCAGAATCCAACAACACATTAAAAAGATCATACACCATGACCAAGTAGGCTTTATCCCAGGGATGCAAGGATTCTTCAATATTCGCAAATCAATCAATGTAATTCACCACATTAACAAATTGAAAAATAAATGCCATATGATTATCTCAATAGATGCAGAGAAGGCCTTTGATAAAATTCAACATCCATTTATGATAAAAACTCTCCAGAAAGCAGGAATAGAAGGAACATACCTCAACATAATAAAAGCTATATATGACAAACCCACAGCAAACATTATCCTCAATGGTGAAAAATTGAAAGCATTTCCCCTAAAGTCAGGAACAAGACAAGGATGTCCACTTTCACCGCTACTATTCAACATAGTTCTGGAAGTTTTGGCCACAGCAATCAGAGCAGAAAAAGAAATAAAAGGAATCCAAATTGGAAAAGAAGAAGTAAAACTCTCACTGTTTGCAGATGACATGATCCTCTACATAGAAAACCCTAAAGACTCCACCAGAAAATTACTAGAGCTAATCAATGAATATAGTAAAGTTGCAGGATATAAAATCAACACACAGAAATCCCTTGCATTCCTATACACTAATAATGAGAAAGTAGAAAACGAAATTAAGGAAACAATTCCATTCACCATTGCAACGAAAAGAATAAAATACTTAGGAATATATCTACCTAAAGAAACTAAAGACTTATATATAGAAAACTATAAAACACTGATGAAAGAAATCAAAGAGGACACTAATAGATGGAGAAATATACCATGTTCATGGATTGGAAGAATCAATATAGTGAAAATGAATATATTACCCAAAGCAATCTACAGATTCAATGCAATCCCTATCAAGCTACCAGCGGTATTTTTCACAGAACTAGAACAAATAATTTCAAGATTTGTATGGAAATACAAAAAACCTCGAATAGCCAAAGCAATTTTGAGAAAGAAGAATGGAACTGGAGGAATCAACTTACCTGACTTCAGGCTCTACTACAAAGCCACAGTCATCAAGACAGTGTGGTACTGGCACAAAGACAGAAATATAGATCAATGGAACAAAATAGAAAGCCCAGAGATAAATCCACACACATATGGACACCTTATCTTTGACAAAGGAGGCAAGAATATACAATGGAGTAAAGACAATCTCTTTAACAAGTGGTGCTGGGAAAACTGGTCAACCACTTGTAAAAGAATGAAACTAGATCACTTTCTAACACCACACACAAAAATAAACTCAAAATGGATTAAAGATCTAAATGTAAGACCAGAAACTATAAAACTCCTAGAGGAGAACATAGGCAAAACACTCTCCGACATAAATCACAGCAGGATCCTCAATGATCCGCCTCCCAGAATACTGGAAATAAAAGCAAATATAAACAAATGGGATCTAATTAAAATTAAAAGCTTCTGCACAACAAAGGAAACTATAAGCAAGGTGAAAAGACAACCCTCTGAATGGGAGAAAATAATAGCAAATGAAGCAACTGACAAACAACTAATCTCAAAAATATACAAGCAACTTATACAGCTCAATTCCAGAAAAATAAACGACCCAATCAAAAAATGGGCCAAAGAACTAAATAGACATTTCTCCAAAGAAGACATACGGATGGCTAACAAACACATGAAAAGATGCTCAACGTCACTCATTATCAGAGAAATGCAAATCAAGACCACAATGAGATACCACTTCACACCAGTCAGAATGGCTGCGATCCAAAAGTCTGCAAGCAATAAATGCTGGAGAGGGTGTGGAGAAAAGGGAACCCTTTTACACTGTTGGTGGGAATGCAAACTAGTACAGCCACTATGGAGAACAGTGTGGAGATTCCTTAAGAAATTGCAAATAGAACTGCCTTATGACCCAGCAATCCCACTGCTGGGCATACACACCGAGGAAACCAGAATAGAAAGAGACACATGTACCCCAATGTTCATTGCAGCACTGTTTATAATAGCCAGGACATGGAAACAACCTAGATGTCCATCAGCGGATGAATGGATAAGAAAGCTGTGGTATATATACACAATGGAGTATTACTCAGCCATTAAAAAGAATACATTTGAATCAGTTCTAATAAGATGGATGAAACTGGAACCAATTATACAGAGTGAAGTAAGCCAGAAAGAAAAACACCAATATAGTATACTAACGCATATATATGGAATTTAGAAAGATGGTTATGATAACCCTGTACGTGAGACAGCAAAAGAGACACAGATGTATAGAACAGTCTTTAGGAGTCTGTGGGAGAGGGTGAGGGTGAGATGATTTGGAGGATGGCATTGAAACATGTATATTATCATATCTGAAAAGGATCGCCAGTCCAGGTTCGGTGCATGATACAGGATGCTCAGGGCTGGTGCACTGGGATGACCCAGGGGGATGGTATGGGGTAGGAGGTGGGAAGTGGGTTCAGGATGGGAAACACATGTACACCTGTTGTGGATTCATGTCAATGTATGACAAAATCAACACAATATTGTAATTAGCCTCCAATTAAAATAAATAAATTTATATTTTAAAAATTCCCCACAGGAGGGATAACTCATAAAAAAAAGAAAATTACATACTGAAGCAACATACATGATGGCTGAAAATTAAGATTCAACAAAGACGTGTATATGTATAACTGATTTACTCTACTGTATTCCTGAAACTAACACAACATTGTCAATCATCTATACTCCAATAAAAGTTTTAAGATTCAAAAAAAAAAAAAAGAAAATAAAGACCTTCACTGTTTCCATTGTTTCCCCATGTATTTGCCATGAAGTGATGAAACTGGATGTCATGATCTTAGTTTTTTCGAATATTGAGTTTTAAGCCAGCTTTTTCACTCTTCTCTTTCACTTTCATCAAGAGGCTCTTTAGTTCCTCTCTGCTTTCTGCCATAAAAGTGGTGTCATCTGCATATCTGAGGTTATTGATATTTCTCCTGGCAATCTTCATTCCAGCTTGTGCTTCATCCAGTTCAGTATTTCACATGTACTCTGCATATAAGTTAAATAAGCAAGGTGATAATATGACATAGTCCTTTACCAATTTGGATTCAGTCTGTTGTTCCATGTATAGTTCTAATTGTTGCTTCTTTTTTTTTTTTAAGTTTTATTTTTACTTTATTTTACTTTACAGTACTGTATTGGTTTTGGCATACATTGACATGAATCCATCATGGGTGTACATGAACTCCCAAACATGAACCTCCCCCACCTCCCACCCCACATCATCCATCCTGATCATCCCCATACACCAGCCCCAAACATCCTGCATCCTGCATCGAACATAGACTGGCGATTCGTTTCTTACATGATAGTATACATATTTCAATGCTATTCTCCCAAATGTTGCTTCTTGACCTGCATACATATTTCTCAACATGCAGGTGAGGTGGTCAGGTATTCCCATCTGGGAGGGGGGTTCATGTTTGGGAGTTCGTGTAAAAAAANAAAAAACTGGAAATAGAACTGCCATATGACCCAGCAATCCCACTGCTGGGCATACACACCGAGGAAACCAGAATTGAAAGAGACATGTGTACCCCAATGTTCATCACAGCACTGTTTATAATAGCCAGGACATGGAAGCAACCTTGATATCCATCAGCAGATGAATGGATAAGAAAGCTGTGGTACATATACACAATGGAGTATTACTCAGCCATTAAAAAGAATACATTTGAATCCGTTCTAATGAGGTGGGTGAAACTGGAGCCGACTATACAGAGTGAAGTAAGCCAGAAAGAAAAACACCAATATAGTATACTAACGCATATATATGGAATTTAGAAAGATGGTTATGATAACCCTGTACGTGAGACAGCAAAAGAGACACAGATGTATAGAACAGTCTTTAGGAGTCTGTGGGAGAGGGTGAGGGTGAGATGATTTGGAGGATGGCATTGAAACATGTATATTATCATATCTGAAAAGGATCGCCAGTCCAGGTTCGGTGCATGATACAGGATGCTCAGGGCTGGTGCACTGGGATGACCCAGGGGGATGGTATGGGGTAGGAGGTGGGAAGTGGGTTCAGGATGGGAAACACATGTACACCTGTTGTGGATTCATGTCAATGTATGACAAAATCAACACAATATTGTAATTAGCCTCCAATTAAAATAAATAAATTTATATTTTAAAAATTCCCCACAGGAGGGATAACTCATAAAAAAAAGAAAATTACATACTGAAGCAACATACATGATGGCTGAAAATTAAGATTCAACAAAGACGTGTATATGTATAACTGATTTACTCTACTGTATTCCTGAAACTAACACAACATTGTCAATCATCTATACTCCAATAAAAGTTTTAAGATTCAAAAAAAAAAAAAAGAAAATAAAGACCTTCACTGTTTCCATTGTTTCCCCATGTATTTGCCATGAAGTGATGAAACTGGATGTCATGATCTTAGTTTTTTCGAATATTGAGTTTTAAGCCAGCTTTTTCACTCTTCTCTTTCACTTTCATCAAGAGGCTCTTTAGTTCCTCTCTGCTTTCTGCCATAAAAGTGGTGTCATCTGCATATCTGAGGTTATTGATATTTCTCCTGGCAATCTTCATTCCAGCTTGTGCTTCATCCAGTTCAGTATTTCACATGTACTCTGCATATAAGTTAAATAAGCAAGGTGATAATATGACATAGTCCTTTACCAATTTGGATTCAGTCTGTTGTTCCATGTATAGTTCTAATTGTTGCTTCTTTTTTTTTTTTAAGTTTTATTTTTACTTTATTTTACTTTACAGTACTGTATTGGTTTTGGCATACATTGACATGAATCCATCATGGGTGTACATGAACTCCCAAACATGAACCTCCCCCACCTCCCACCCCACATCATCCATCCTGATCATCCCCATACACCAGCCCCAAACATCCTGCATCCTGCATCGAACATAGACTGGCGATTCGTTTCTTACATGATAGTATACATATTTCAATGCTATTCTCCCAAATGTTGCTTCTTGACCTGCATACATATTTCTCAACATGCAGGTGAGGTGGTCAGGTATTCCCATCTGGGAGGGGGGTTCATGTTTGGGAGTTCGTGTAAAAAAATAAATAAATACAAAAAAAAAAATAGAAAAAAAAAAAAAGAATTTTCCACAATTTGCTGTGATCCGCACAGTCAACAGCTTTAGCATAGTCAATTATGCAGAAGTGATGTTTTTCTAGAATTCTCTTACTTTTTTTATGATCCAGTTAATGTTGACAGTTTGATCTCTGGTTCCTCTGCCTTTTTAAAATCCAGTTTTAGTATCTGAAAGTTCTTGGTTCACACACTGTTGAAGCCTAGCTTGGAAAATTTTGAGCATTACTTTGCTAGTGTGTGAGATGAGTAAAATTGTTCAGTAGTTTGAATATCCTTTGGCATTGCCTTTCTTTGGGATTGAAATGAAAACTCCAATGAGTTTCCACTCGTGTGGCCACTGCTGAGTTGTCCAAATTTGAGGTTTCCAAATTGTCATTTTTTATAAGATTACACATATGTAGATTTTGTTTGTTGCCGCTGAAAATGGTATGGTTTCCATTACAGTTTCCAGTCATTCCTTTCTAGTATGTACAAAGGAGTTTGGTTTGTGTATATTTATTTTGCATCACAAATATTTTAAATATTGTTTACTTTAAACCTCCCTTAGGAATCTAACTTTATTCATCCAATATTTATTGATCATTGCTCTCTGCCAGACACTGCAGGTTCTCACTCACATACTAATTCTTACTTATCACTACACTTTTTTTTCTGCACACTTGTAAACCATGTGTTGTTGTTTTCTTTTTAATGAGCTCTAAAATTTTCTACACAATCAGGTACCAGCTTCTTATTACAGCTCCTAAACTAGGTCTTCTCTAAGTTCTAACCTGGCCTTCTGGGTTTATCTCCTGTCATTTTCTTTCACACATCTTCTGTTCCACATGCTCAGACAGGCATTATAATTCTTTCATAACTCGATTATGCATTTTGCATGCTTGTGATGCTCTTTTCTATTCGATTTCTGGGGAATTCCAATTTATAATTTAAAGAGTAATGCAAATGTCACTTCTTATCTACAGCTATCCGTGACCACATGCTCAGGTAGAATTAATTTCTCATTTATAATGCCATAGCTGTATGTATATATCTCTATTATAGTACAGGTCACATCATGTTACATTTATTCTTCCATGCTTCTAAGTCTCTTCTAAGAAGTTATGGTTTCATTCTTATTTATCTTTGTGTTCTCAGTAGTCAATATATTTTTACAGAATAAATAAATTGGATAATTAATCAATTAATTTATTATTTTGTGATTTAAATAAAAATTAGTGAATTTTGTTTCTGGAACTTACCATTCTTTCCTAATAAAAATTGTAGCATTCTCCCATTTACTTTCATTTGAGGCTACTGACATTGACATTTGACATTGAAGTCGTTCAGTCGTGTCCAACTCTTTGCGATCCCATGGACTGTAGCCTACCAGGCTCCTCCGTCCATGGAATTTTCCAAGCAAGAGTACTGGAGTGGGTTGCCATTTCCTTCTCCAGGAGATCTTCCCGACCTAGAGATCAAACCCGGGTCNTGTAGCCTACCAGGCTCCTCCGTCCATGGAATTTTCCAAGCAAGAGTACTGGAGTGGGTTGCCATTTCCTTCTCCAGGAGATCTTCCCGACCTAGAGATCAAACCCGGGTCTCCCGAATTGTAGGCAGACGCTTTACCGTCTGAGCCACATTCTCTACTCTTTCTAAAAGATTATGACTCAGAGTTCTGATATCACATCTAAAGTCTTTTCACTGGTCTATAAAGTAGTGTCTCTGGAGCTAGAAGCTAAATTATTTTAGATTAGAGCTCTAAGGGTCCACTGATCTCCTGTCCCCATCTTTGCCTTAAGTTTCTTGTTTATGATGTTGACCTTTCCATTTTTTAATAAGAATACCATCTTTCTTGTAAATGGAAGAAAAGTATGAGTTCAAATCTATTAATTCAAGTATTTATTCAGTTGATATTTATTCAAGTTTAACTCAAAAGAATCGTAGTCTGTTTGAGGCAGTAGATATAAACCCCACAGTAAATGCAGAAAGTGACAATAGCTAAGCCAGAGGTGTGGACACGGTACCACAGGAGAACAGAAGAGCTTTCCAGATGTGCAAACTGAGAGGATTTCTTGGAGGAGGCAGACTAAGCTCAGGCTTGTAAGTGTGGAGAAACAGAAGGGAGAATGCTCAGGCAAAAGAGCACAGCCTTTCAGAAATGCAATTTAAAACTATAAAAGAAATTCTGTCATCAAGGACTTTTATTGATTAGATAGTAGACAACATTTCAGAAAAAAAAAAAAAAAACCCTTTACTAACATCATAAAAGTCATCCTTGGTACACCCTTTTCCTTTATTCTCAGTTTATACTCAATCAATTCCTGTTCATTTTAACTACTGAACTTCTCTTAAATCAGACCAGTTTTCTTTCACAATGCCCATTTTGTTGTTGTTCAGTCGCTAAGTCAGGTCCAACTCTTTGCAACCCCTTGAACTGCAACACGCAAGGCTTCCCTGTCCTTCACTATCTCCCAGAATTTGCTCAAACTCAAGTCCATTGATCAGTCATGCCATCCAAACATCTCATCCTTTGTCACCCCCTTCTCCTCTTGCTCTCAATCTTTCCCAGCATCAGGGTCTTTTCCAATGAGTCACTTCTTTGAATCAGATGGCCAAAGTATTGGAGCTTCAGCTTCCACATCAGTCCTTCTAATGAATATTCAGGGTTGATTTCCTTTAGGAATGACTGGCTTGATGTCCTTGCAGTCCATTGCCCATTGGCACCACCTAAAGCCACTTTCTTCTCCTGAACACTGACACAGCCACCTACCCAACCTCCCCACAGCCACTCTTGCTGCCTCCAAACAACTTCCATGCTGTCCAGAGTTGTCTTTCATTAAATGCAAACCATGTTATACCTTAGCTCAGGATGCTTCAGTGGCTCCCCATAGCCCTTGATAAAAATCTCTCTTCCAAGGTTTACAAAGCCCTTCACCATCAGCCCCAGTTTATCTTCAACAGGACACTCAGTGACTAGTAGGGGGAAGAGCCAGAGATTTAGAGTCAAAACTTAGGTTTATGTCAAAATTCTGTCACTTAGAATGTGTATGACCTTAGATATGTTATTAAACCTTATGATCTTATTTTTACTCATCTAAAAAAAAAAAAAAAACCCTTTACTAACATCATAAAAGTCATCCTTGGTACACCCTTTTCCTTTATTCTCAGTTTATACTCAATCAATTCCTGTTCATTTTAACTACTGAACTTCTCTTAAATCAGACCAGTTTTCTTTCACAATGCCCATTTTGTTGTTGTTCAGTCGCTAAGTCAGGTCCAACTCTTTGCAACCCCTTGAACTGCAACACGCAAGGCTTCCCTATCCTTCACTATCTCCCAGAATTTGCTCAAACTCAAGTCCATTGATCAGTCATGCCATCCAAACATCTCATCCTTTGTCACCCCCTTCTCCTCTTGCTCTCAGTCTTTCCCAGCATCAGGGTCTTTTCCAATGAGTCACTTCTTTGAATCAGATGGCCAAAGTATTGGAGCTTCAGCTTCCACATCAGTCCTTCTAATGAATATTCAGGGTTGATTTCCTTTAGGAATGACTGGCTTGATGTCCTTGCAGTCCATTGCCCATTGGCACCACCTAAAGCCACTTTCTTCTCCTGAACACTGACACAGCCACCTACCCAACCTCCCCACAGCCACTCTTGCTGCCTCCAAACAACTTCCATGCTGTCCAGAGTTGTCTTTCATTAAATGCAAACCATGTTATACCTTAGCTCAGGATGCTTCAGTGGCTCCCCATAGCCCTTGATAAAAATCTCTCTTCCAAGGTTTACAAAGCCCTTCACCATCAGCCCCAGTTTATCTTCAACAGGACACTCAGTGACTAGTAGGGGGAAGAGCCAGAGATTTAGAGTCAAAACTTAGGTTTATGTCAAAATTCTGTCACTTAGAATGTGTATGACCTTAGATATGTTATTAAACCTTATGATCTTATTTTTACTCATCTATAATCTCTAAATAACCACATGGTTGTAAAGATTAAATAAAATAATGTTTATGAAAAACTACTTTATAAACAATAACACATGGTACAAGTGTTAATAACATTACTTAATACAGAACAGATAAATAAATACCACACTGCTTTGGCCATTTAAGAGTCAGCATGAGCTAATACCTGGAAAGAGTCCAAGTTCTCCTACAGAAAAAAAAAAAATTTTAATAAATTACATTTAATATATAGATAGTTTAAAGGGGGATGTGACCATTCTAGGCAATGGAAAAATTGAATCAAACTACTAAAGATTGCCAGGAGAAATATCAATAACCTCAGATATGCAGATGATACCACTCTGATGGCAGAAAGTGAAGAAGAACTAAAAAGCCTCTTGATGAAGATGAAAGATGAGAGTGAAAACGCTGGCTTAAAACTCAACATTCAAACAAAGAAGATCATGGCATCCAGTTCCAGCACTTCATGGCAAGCAGAAGGGGAAAAAGTGGAAACAGTGACAGATTTTATTTTCTTGGGCTCCAAAACCACTGTGGGTGGTTCCTGCAGCCATGAAATCTAAAAAAGAAATGCTTCCTCCTTGAAAGGAAAGCTATGACAAACTTAGACAGCATATTAAAAAGCATAAACATCAGTTTACTAACAAAGGTCTGTATAGTCAAAGTAATGGCTTTTCCAGTAGTCATGTGCATATGTGAGAGTTTGAGTATAAAGAAGGGTGAGTGCCGAAGAATTGATGCTTTCAAATTGTGGTACTGGAGAAGACTAGTGAGAGTCCCTTGGACTGTAAGAAGATCAAAGCAGTCAAATCATAAAGGAAATCAACACTGAATATTCATTGGAAGGACTGATGGTAAAGCTGAAACTCCAATACTTTAGCCACTTGATGGGAAGAGCTGACTGATTGGAAAAGACTTTGATGGAAAAGACCTTGATGCTGGGAAAGAGGGCAGGAAGGCAGGAGGAAAAGGGGGTGGCAGAAGATGAGATGGTTGAATGGCATCACTGACTCAATGGACATGAGTCTGAGCAAACTCCAGGAGATTGTGAAGATCAGGGAATCCTGGCGCGATGCAGTCCATGGAATCACAAAGAGTCAGGCACGACTTAGTGACTAAATAACACAACTACTAGCTTGAAAGTTTGATCCTTTGCTCTTAAAGACTCTGTTACTATGCTATATTTTCTTTATTAATATTTTCTATTTTCTGACTTATTTGGAATATAGCATAATGTTACTTATATTTTAGGAATATTTTAATACTATTGTCAATATTTTAGGCACACGGTTATCATTTTCCTTTAAATCAGCTATTTCAAAATATTTGGTGACCTCCCAAGATTTAATAATATTCATGAACAGTTTTTTTCTAAAAGACTGTATCCCCCATTTAATAATGAAATTTTGTGAGGAAAAATAGGGTTTATTTAATGAAAATTAACTTTATGGTTGAAAAAGAAAACAGAAACGCATTTTCTTCATTAAACAAGAGACAAGTGTACTTGAAAACGTTTTCTCCTGTGTGATGTGAATACCAAGCAGATTGAATCGATGAAGCAGCATTTAAACTAACTGTGCTGCTTTCCTCTTTTATATTCTCTCTGCCTTTAATTCAGGTAACAGTGGGAAGCTGGAATCTGACCATTTTCACACACATCCCCCTTGCACAGAAGACATTTTTCCACAGTGAAAGAATTCCTCTACTGCCATCTAGTGCCTTTTATAAAAGGATTCATGGTTTAGTCAGATGAGCTGGTTTATGTTTAGCTCAAAGTGTGGGTGGAGGGAAGTGAAGGGGGTGGCAGAAAGCTAAAACCTTTTGAGACCATTTCTAAAATATATTACATTAATTAGCAAGAGGTGCTGAGTCACAGAAACATATTAAGGGCTTATGAGCTCGATATTTCAGGGAAAGTTGCAGCAAATCAGAAATGGGAGATAATGAAACTCAACTAGATTCTAAGTTTGTGAAAGAAGATTGCCATTATGATGGTGAAGAGCTCAGGAGATTAGAATGGCAGTTACACATTTGTAGCATCTGATTCTCTGGAGATGCTATGATACATGCCCTTTAGGACCTCCCTATTCTCCAGCAAAATTCTTGCATTTGCCAACAGTAAGGCCTATTTCCAAGCCACCTCTTTTTTCCCTGTCCTCCATTTCCTCATTTCACCAACTACTCTAAGAGCCCCTGCCAGACAAGTCTCATGCACTCAAGGCTCATTTCTTGGTACAAGTTAGAGTCCCAACAATCTCTACTAAAAATGGTTTTAAAAATTTACCTATCAACCATCATCAGGATCTTTCCTCTTTTTATAGGAGACACTTGAATACACATAAAATGAGTATGATGTTTTGGTTCCAAAGATTGATGAGGCAGGCTGGGTTGATAATCTTGCATTTTTAAAATTTTTCCACATAAACATTTAAAAATGTGCTGTCATTCATAAAACCACTTAATTAAGGAACTTGAGTCATCTTTGACATTTTCTTCTCCCTCATGCTTCCACCATTCATTCAACACAGAATATCAAACACACACACACACACACACACACACACATCAAATTAATCTCTAAATATTGTGGAGCCTAGCTTCTAAAATCTCTAAAATCCATCCAGTTTTCTCTCTTCCCACTTACATCATACTAGCCTAAGTTACAATCATCATTCATTCAACTTATCTCCCCACATCAGGATTCAACTGACAGCTAGAAAAAGCTTTTTTTAAACAGTAAATTCAATCATGTTGCAATCCTGCTTCATATACTTGAATGATTTTATTTTGGATATACAATAAATTCTAGACATTTTAATGTGACCTAAAAGCCCCTACATGAACTGGCCTTTGCCCAGCTCCCCACATTGTTCTCTTGTCAATCTCTCCCTTCTATTCCTGTATCAGTGCCATCAGTCTTCTCTCATTTTCTCCAAAGGACCAAGCTTCTTACTACCTCAGGAGCTTGAACACGCTGTTTCCCATGCCTATTCTTCATTCTCCTGGCACCCTGCACTAATTACAAATCACTTCTAATGATCCATTATTTAATACCTGTCTCTAAACCCAAGAGAAGATTCTTGAGAGTCCCTTGGACTTCAAAGAGATCAAAGCAGTCAATCCTAAAGGAAATCAACCATGAATATTCATTGGAAGGACTGATGCTGAAGCTGAAGCTCCAATACTCTGGCCGCCCAATGTGAAGAGCTGACTCATTGGAAAAGACCCTGATTCTGGGAAAGATTGAAGGCAGGAGGAGAAGGGGACGACAGAGGATGAGATGGCTGGATGGCATCACCAACTCAATGGACATGAGTTTGAGCAAGTTCCAAGAGATGGTGAAGGACAGGGAGGCCTGGCGTGCTGCAGTCCATGGATTTGCAAAGGGTTGGACATAACTGAACAGCTGATCAACAGCAACAAGCCCAAATTTTAAATTCTTTGAAACCAAGTACCAATTCTACCTTATTTACTCCTTTAACTAAGCCAAAATAGGCAATTAATTAAAATTTGTTGAATAAATCAATGAATTAATCATTGCTTCCTATGATTTCTCATTATTTTAAATATGCTCATTGCTTGACAGTAAGTTCCTCAAAGATAATCAAATCTTTAATGAGATCTTATGTGGGAGATAAAGGCAGAAATGACTCAGACATGATCTTGCAAACCTAGTAGAGACAGAGCATGGAAACGAAGTCTCATATAACATTTAAAATGTCATAATGTGCACAATGAGCACTTTTTTGGAAACAGAAAGGAGGAAGGTGTTAGGTTAGTTTGGCTGATTATGGGTAGATGTGTCATGCATGCCTTTTCAGTTGTGTCCAGTTCTTTGGAACCCATGGACTGTAGTCCACCAGGCTCCTCTGTCCATGGAATTTTCCAGTCAAGAATACTGGAGTGGGCTGCCATTTCCTGCTCCAGAGGATCTTCCCAACCCAGAGAAGGAATCCACATTTTCTAGATTGGCAGGAAGATTCTTTATCAACTGTGCCACCTGGGAAACCCACATCAGAGAGGATGAAATTCAAGTTAAATCTTTGAAGGACAAATAAGGACAAATAAGTAGTAAATAGAGGAAGGGTGATCAAGGGAATGAGGTCAAAATAGTGAGAAAGAATGCAATGGTTTTAACGTAAAAAAAGAATGGGTTGTTACCTATTTCTCCACCAGAATCTCCAACACAGTTACTGAATGCACACAGTAGACATTTAGAAAAGGCAGAGGAATCAGGAGATCAAATTGCCAACATCTGTTGGATCATAGAAAAAGCAAGAGAGTTCCAGGAAAACATCTACTTCTGTTTCATTGACTTCGAGAAAACCTTTGACTGTGTGAATCACAACAAACTGTGGAAAATTCTTAAAGTGATGAGAATACCAGACCACCCTACCTGCCTCCTGAGAAATGTCAAGAAGTAACAGTTAGAACTGGACATAAACAGAACAACAAACTGGCTCAAAATTGGGAAGGGAATATGTCAAGGCTGTATATTGTCACTTTGCTTATCTAATTTCTGTGCAGAGTACATCATATGAAATGTCAGGCTGGATGAATCATAAGCAGAAATCAAAATTTCCAGGAAAAATATCAATAACCACAGATTTACAGGTGATATCACCTTTATGGCAGAAAGCCATTAAGAAAAGGAACTAAAGAATTTCTTGATGAAGCTGAAAGAGGAGATTGAAAAAGCTGGCTTAAAACTCAACATTCAAAAATGAAGATCATGGCATCTGGTCCCATCACTTCATGGCAAATAAATGGAGAAAAACAGAAACAGTGACAGATTTTATTTTCTTGGGCTCCAGAATCACTGCAGACGGTGACTGCAACTGTGAAATTAAGACACTTGCTCCTTGGAAGAAAAGCTATAACAAACTGAGACAACATATTAAAAAGCAGAGACATCACTTTGCCAGCAAAGGTCCATGTAATCAAAGCTATGATTTTTCCAGTAGTCATGAACAGATATGAAAGTTGGGCCATAAAGAAGGCTGAGTACCAGAAAACTTGCTGCTTTCAAACTGTGGTGCTGGAGAAGACTCTTGAGAGTCCCTTGGACAACAAAGAGATCAAACCAATTAATCCTAAAGGAAATCAACCCTGAATAATCGTTAGAAGGACTGAGGCTGAAGTTGAAACTCCCATATTTTGGCCACTTGATGGGAAGAGCCAACTCACTGGAAAAGACCCTGATGCTGAGAAAGATTGAGGGCAGGAGGAGAAGGTGGTGACAAAAGATCAGATAGTTGGATGGCATCATTGACTCCATAGACATGAGTTTGAGCAAATTCTGGAGACAGTGAAGGACAGGGAAGCCTGTTGGTGGCAGTCCACTGGGTCACAAAGAGTCAGACATGACTTAGCAACTGAACAACAAGACATTTCATTAACATCTGTGGTTTAACTTTTGAAGAATGGTAAGAAATGTGGAAATAGCAATAAATATGGTATCTTGGTAAAACCAGAATGAGACCAAATAAAATGAGTTGTCCTCCAGTTTTAAATCAACAACATTAAAACAACTGTTTTGATACTACTTCAAAAAATCTCTGATAAGAATGCCATTTCTGGGAGTCCTGACATGTTCAGTCAAATCAGCTTGTCTTTGAAACCTCTCTGAAAAAGGATTCTGAGTTTCAGCTGAAAGTTTACTCATGAAATCATGCCTAAATTTTCCCCCAGAGAACACTGTTCTCTAGGAATATCTTCAAATCCAGAGGATGTTTTTTCCCCCCAGAATTTCCTGTCTTTCCGGTCTGAGAGAATGAGAGGGAAACATTCTTTTAGCTCCATGCTAACACTTTTAAACAAATCCTTAATCACTCATCTTGAAAGTCAAGACATATGTGTTTGTAACACCTACTGGTCCCTGGCATGCTTTTATCAAAGAATAATAAACATCAGATTTCCCTGCTTTTGACTGTTTTCCTGAATCAAAATATAAAATATAGATATAACCAATTAATTGTCACTTAAGAAATCTTGTCCATCCTAAATACCTTTTGTTGCTTAGAATTAAGTTTTAGGAGGCCAATTCTTCACTGTTTCTTCAGTTTTTGGAGAATTGAAAATGCAACTAAAGAAGTCAAGTTATTTTTATTTCAGGAAGAAGAGACTGTGTTTAATACTATACATTAATTCTCAGTTATCTAAATATGATACAAATAAAATTACTGAATTGCTGCTTACAAAAAAAAAGAAAAGAAAAAAAAATGTTTATATAAAAGTTCTCTCTCTCAGAAGTCACTCAGTCATGTCTGACTCTTTGCAACCCCGTGGACTATAGCCCACCAGGCTCCTCCCTCCATGGAATTCCCCAGGTGAGGATACTGGAGTGGATTGCCATTTCCTTCTCCAGGGGATCTTCCCAACCCAGGGATCGAATCCAGGTCTCCTGCATTGCAGGCAGATGCTTTAACCTCTGAACCACCAGGGAAGCTCAACCAGGAAAAGGCAACCCACTCCAGTATTCTTGCCTGGAAAACCCCATGGATGGAGAAGCCTGGTGGGCTACAGTCCATGGAGTCGCAAAGAGTCGGACACGACTGAGCAACTGAACTGAACTTAATGTTTTGTTTATGTTTAAGAGGTATATTTCTGTGTTTTAGAATCTTAGGTTGGAGTCATCATTCTTGCTATGATACTGAAGCACACTCCCTTTCAACAGAGATGTGTCTTTTGCACCATTGTGTTATGCTGTGTTCAGGTGCTTCAGTCGTTTTCAACTCTTAGTGACCCCATGGACTGCCATGTGCCAGGCTCCCCTGTCCTTCACTATCCTCTGCTCAAACTCATGTCCATTGACTCAATGATGCTATCTAACCACCTCATACTCTGTCGCTCCCTTCTCCTCTTGCCCTCAATCTTTCTCAGCATCAGGGTATTTTCCAATGAGTAGTCTCTTCACAACAGATGGCCAAAATATTGGAACTTCAGAATCAGTCCTTCCAGTAAATATTCAGGGGTGATTTCCTTTAGGATTGACTGGCTTGATCTCCTTGCAGTCCAAGGGACTCTCAAGAGTCCCCTCCAGAACCACAGTTCTAGAAAATATTTATATATTCAAGATTTACACCTCACTGAAAACACTAGCTAAAGTGAAGAAACAGGTTAATGATTTAAGAAGCCTTTCAGTTGTCATAAAAAAAGTGATTTTGCTTCTTCCAAACTCCAGATTATTAGGAGATTTTTCTGTTGAGTATTACTTTTCAAAGTCATTATGCACATCAAGACTGTCATGGACATAAAGAATCATAGAAGTTTTAGTTTCTGTTGATGCGAATAAGAAACTAAAATTTCCAAATTTAAAACTGTCAGATGAATTTTAAATGGGTAACATTAAATTACTGACATAAATGTTCAATATTTTCTCATCTATGTACAGTTGTTTCTTGGTAGAGTAAAACCACAATCTAATTTCTTAGGCTAAATGATCATTTTTCCACTCTGTCCCAAAGCTTGCTATCAAACATGTCCCAAATGCAAGGGGGTAAAATTAAATCATTTCCTAAATGTGTCTGTGTGTGAGAGACATAGAGACAAGCAGAAAGATAAGGAGATATCTCTGAATGGCATATTTTTTAAACAAAACTTTTCTCAATTAATTATATGATTTTTTTTTAATGACACACATAAGGAAGATACTTGGAAACAAACTTTTTTTTCAGTTTTATAAATAACTTTTAATGAGTATGAAAAATGATTCAGACATGAATTCAAATAGAATTTCCCTAGCCAAAGAAAAATGTGATAATTTTGATAGCTTTTTTTTTAACTGAAAACTACCTCTTTGGATAGGGAAAGAGTAAAAGTTTACTCTTAAAATCTCTTATTTCTTAATGGAAGTTGGTAAACTATTTGTGGAGGAAACTAGTCAACGTTATAAGTGCTACTGAATAAAATAGCTGAAATAAGCAAATTGCTATTCTAACCTCCCAGTTGGCACCCAAATCAAACAAACTTTTGTTCAAAGATTTTTCAAAGTCTTTTTCAAAGACAGTTGCATTTTTTGGTATACTTAAAATGTAAAAGTTGGGAGCCCAAATATCGGGATTTTTTTTTTAATTCAATATTGTGAGAAAATTATGAGAACTGCAAAACACTGCCTTAGGTGCTATAGGTTTCCCAAGTGGCTCAGTGGTAAAAGAATCTGCCTGCCAATGCAGGAGACACAGATTTGATCTCTGGGTCGAGAAGATCCCTGGAGGAGGACATAGCAATGCACTCCAGTATTCTTGCCTGTAGAATCCCATAGACAGAAAAGCTTGGTGGGCTGCAGTTCACTGGGTCACAAAGAGTCAGACATGACTTAGCAACTGGGCATGCATGCATACACACGCTTTAGCCTCTAAGGGTAAAGAAAGAAGACAAGTGAGACATTATGGTGGAATTACTTAAAACCATTTTAATTTCTGCTCATAATGCAGTTTTCTGTGTAAGGGACACAGGACTTTTGGAAGGCGGACCGTAGAGGACATGTATAAGGCAAGCAAGCAGCTACTTGCAGTTGTTGTTTTCTGTTGTTCAGTCGCTAAATCTTGTCTGACTCTCTGCGACCTCATGGACTTCAAGATGCCAAGCTTCTCTGTTCCTCACTATCTCCCGGAGTGTGCTCAAACTCAAGTCCATTGAGTTCATGATACTACCTAAACATCTCATTTTCTGCCGCCCCCTTCTCCTTTTACTTTCAATCTTTCCCAGCATTGGGGTCTTTTCCAATGAATTGGTTCTTTGCATCAGGTGGCCAGAGTATTAGAGCTTCAGCTTCAGCACCAGTCCTTCCAATAAATATTCAGGGTTGATTTCCTTTAGGATTGAGTGGTATTATTTCCTTGCATTCAAGCGACTCTCAGTAGTCTTCTCCAGCACCATAGTTCGAAGGCATCAATTCTTCTGGCACTCAGCCTTCTTTATGATCCAACTCTCACACCCATACCTCCATTGCCCCCAAAGCATAAATATCTTTTAAGGCATAAACCTTTTCAATTCAGTTCAGTTCAGTTGCTCAGTCGTGTCCGACTATTTGCGTCCCCATGAATCGCAGCAAACCAGGCCTCCCTGTCCATCACCAACTCCCGGAGTTCACTCAGACTCACGTCCATCGAGTAATGCCATCCAGCCATCTCATCCTCTGTCATCCCCCTTCTCCTCCTGCCCCCAATCCCTCCCAGCATCAGAGACTTTTCCAATGAGTCAACTCTTCGCATGAGGTGGCCAAAGTACTGGAGTTTCAGCTTTAGCATCATTCCTTCCAAAGAAATCCCAGGGTTGATCTCCTTCAGAATGGACTGGTTGGATCTCCTTGCATCCAAGGGACTCTCAAGAGTATTCTCCAACACCACAGTTCAAAAGCATCAGTTCTTCAGCACTCAGCTTTCTTCACAGTCCAACTCTCATATCCACACATGACCACTGGAAAAACCATAGCCTTGACTAGAAGGACCTTTGTTGGCAAAGTAATGTCTCTGCTTTTCAATATGCTATCTAGGTTGGTCATAACTTTTCTTCCAAGGAGTAGGCATCTTTTAATAAAAAGTGTACTAAAGTACATATTAAATCAATGGCAATTTTTAAATGCACTTATTCAAACCACAATAAAGAGATGCAAAAGGTCGGAGACAGGCTCCCCTCAGTAACATGATAACATAAAAATTATCCACTTTAGAAAAAAATAGCAAAATAAAGAAACTTTTAAAGATGTATAAGCAGTATTTGAGGCTTTCCAGGTGCCTCAGTGGTAAACAATCTACCTGCCAATGCAGGAGATGCAGGAAGGGGTTTCTGTATCGACCTGCAAGTCACTGGATTGGAAAGATCCCTTGGAGTAGGATATGGTAACCTGCTCCACTATTCTTGCATGGAAAATTCCATGGGCAGAGGAGGCTGGCAAGCTACAGTCCATGTGGCACAAAGAAAGAGACAAGACTGACTGAGCATGCACACAGAAGATATTTAAGGAGACAGAGTTTTTAGCCAAAAGATCCATTGTGAAAAATGACTTTGAGAGCTAGTAGAGAGTTTAGAGTTTCAGGTCACTTCAGTTCCTTAGTAGTGTATGACTGTTTGTGACCCCATGGACTGCAGCACACCAGGCTTCTCTATCCATCACCAACTCCCAGAGCTTGCTCAAACTCATGTCCATCAAGTCAGTGATGCCATCCAACCATCTCATCCACTGTCATCCCCTTCTCCTCTTGCCTTCAGTCTTTCCCAGGATCAGGGTCTTTCCCAATGAGTCAATACTTCACATCAGGTGGCCAAAGTATTTGAGCTTCAGATTCAGCATCAAACCTTCCTATGAATATTCAGGGTTGATTTCTTTGATAGACTGGTTTGATCTTCTTGCAATGGACTCTCAAGAATCTGCTCCAACACCACAGTTCAAAAGTACCAATTCTTTGATGCTCAGCTTTCTTTATGGTCCAACTCTCACATCCATACATGACTACTGGGAGAACCATAGCTTTGACTAGATGGACCTTTGTCAACAAAGTAATGTCTCTGCTTTTTATTATACTGTCTAGGTTGGTCATAGCTTTTCTGCCAAGGAGCAAACATCATTTAATTTCATGGCTGCAGTCACCATTTGCAATGATTTTAGAGCCCAAGAAAATAAAGTCTCTCACTGTTTCCATTGTTTTCCCATCTATTTGCCATGAAGTGATGGGACCAGATGACATGATCTTCATGTTTTGAATGCTGAGTTTCCCCATCTGTTTGCTGTGAAGTGATAGGACCAGATGCCATGGTTTTCATTTTCTGAATGTTGAGCTTTAAGCCAGCTTTTTCACTCTCCTCTCTTACTTTCATCAAGAGGCTTTTGTAGTTCCTCTTCGCTTTCTGCCATAAGGGTGGTGTCATCTGCATTTCTGAGGTTATTGATATTTCTTCTAACAATGTTGATTCCAGCTTGTGCTTCATCCAGCCTGGAATTTTTCATGATGTACTCTGCATGTAAGTTAAATAAGCAGGGTGGCAATATAAAGCCTTGACATACAACTTTCCAAATTTTTATAGTCAATAAAGCAGAAGTAGATGTTTTTCTGGAATTCTCTTGGTTTTTTGATGATCCAATGGATGTTGGCAATTTGAACTCTGGTTCCTCTGCCTTTTCTAAATCCAGCTTTAACATCTGGAAGTTCACGGTTCACATACTGTTGAAGCCTAGCCTGGAGACTTTTGAACATTACTTTACTAATATGTGAGATGAGTGCAATTGTGCAGTAGTTTGAGCATTCTTTGGCATTGTCTTTCTTTGGGATTGGAATAAGAACTGACCTTTTCCAGTCCTGTGGCCACTGCTGAATTTTCCAAATTTGCTGGCATATTGAGTGCAGCACTTTCACAGCATCATCTTTTAGGATTTGAAACAGATCAGCTGGAATTCCATCACCTACTCTAGCTTTGTTTGTAGTGATGCTTCCTAAGGCCCACTTGACTTCAGACTCCAAGATGTCTGGCTCTAGGTGAGTGATCACAGCATCGTGGTTACCTGGGTCATTAAGATCTTTTTTCTATAGTTTTTCTGTTTATTCTTGCCACCTCTTCTTAATATCTTCTGCTTCTGTTAGGTCTATATTATTTCTGTCCTTTATTGAGCACATCTTTGCATGAAATATTCCCTTGGTATCTCTAATTTCCTTGTAAAGATCTCTAGTCTTTCCCATTCTGTTGTTTTCCTCTGTTTGTTTGCACTGATCACTGAGGAAGGCTTTCTTATCTTTCTTTTCTCTCCCTGCTATTCTTTGGAACTCTGCATTCAAACGGGTATATCTTTCCTTTTCTCCCTTGCCTTTAGCTTCTCTTCTTTTCTCAACTATTTGTAAGACCTCCTCAGAGAACCATTTTGCCTTTTTGCATTTCTTTTTCTTGAGAAGGGTCTTAATCACTGCCTCCTGTACAATGTTATGAATCTCCATCCATAATTATTCAGGCTCTCTGTCTATCAGATCTAACCCCTTGAATCTATTTTGTTACTTCCACTGTATAAGAAATTCTCACACTGTTTAGAAAGTTCTAGGACCCACAACAGATTTCCCAAACTGGGGATCCAGCAAAGGGAATGAGAATCCCCAGGCAAATTGACTTTGGAGGCCAGTGGAATTTGATTACAGAACTTCCACAGGACTGGGGACACAGACTCTTGGAGGGCACAAAGAAAATCTTGTGTGCACCAGGAGCCAGAAGAAGGGAGCAGTGTCCCCACAAGAGACTGAGCCAGACTTGCCCGTGAGACTTGCCCAGGAGTCTCCAGCGGAGGCTGGGTCGACAGTGGCCTGCTGTGGGGTCAGGGGCACTAAGTACAATGGTGTAGGTGTGGGTCTTTGGAGGGAGGTGACCTTTAACCCCACCATAGTTTGGCTTCAGGACAAACAAGGAAGGAACACAAGCTTGCCCATCAACAGAAATTTGGATTAAAGATTTACTGAGAATGGCCCTGCCCATCAGAACAAGATCCAGATTCCCCCACAGTCAGTCTCTCACATCAGGAAGCTTCCACAAGCCTCTTATCCTTCTCCATCAGAGGGCAGACAGAACGAAAACCACAATCACAGAAAACTAACCAAACTGATCATATGGATCACAGCCTGTCTAACTCAACTAAACTATGAGCCATGCCCTGTAGGG
The DNA here is from genome assembly GCA_006410675.1 of Oreotragus oreotragus. Classification (NCBI taxonomy): domain Eukaryota; kingdom Metazoa; phylum Chordata; class Mammalia; order Artiodactyla; family Bovidae; genus Oreotragus; species Oreotragus oreotragus. Next base: position 30,509 of record SJYX01021097.1, read on the forward strand.
CCACCCAAGACGGACGGGTCATGGTGGAGAGTTCTGTCAAAACATGGCCCACTGGAGAAGGGAATGGCAAACCATTTCAGTATTCTTGCCTTGAGAACCCCATAAACAGTATGAAAAGGCAAAAAGATAGGCCACCGAAAGATGAACTTCCCAGGTTGGTAGGTGCCCAGTATGCTACTGGAGAACAGTGGAGAAATAACCCCAGAAAGAATGAAGAGACGGAGCCAAAGAGAAAATAACGCCCAGTTGTGAATGTGACTGGTAATGGAAGTAAAGACCAATGCTCTAAAGAACAATATTGCATAGGAACCTGGAATGCTAGGTCCATGAGTCAAGGTAAACTGAAAGTGGTCAAACAGGAGATGGCAAGAGTGAACATTTTAGGAAGCAGTGAACTAAAATGGACCAGAATGGGTGAATTTAATTCAGATGACTATTACATCTGCTAGAGTGGGCAAGAATCCCTTAGAAGAAATGGAGTAGCCCTCATAGTCAACAAAAGAGTCCAAAATGCAGTACTTGGATGAAATCTCAAAAATGACAGAATGATTTCTGTTCGTTTCCAAGGCAAACCATCACATTAATCCAAGTCTATGCCCCAGACCCTAATGCTGAAGAAGCTGAAGTTGAACCATTCTAGGATGACCTACAAGACCTTCTAGAACTAACATCCAAAAAAGATGTCCTTTTCATTATAGGGGACTGGAATGCAAAAGTAGGAAGTCAAGAGATACTTGGAATAATAGGCAAGTTTGGCCTTGCAGTACAGAATGAAGCAGGGCAAAGGCTCACAGAGTTTTGCCAAGAGAATACACTGGTCATAGCAAACACCCTCTTCCAACAACACAAGAGACAACTCTACACATGGACATCACCAGATAGTCAATACCTAAATCAGATTGATTATATTCTTTGCAGCCAAAGATGGAGAAGCTCTATACAGTCAACAAAAACAAGACCAGGAGCTGACTGTGGCTCAGATCATGAACTCCTTATTNTATATTATTTCTGTCCTTTATTGAGCACATCTTTGCATGAAATATTCCCTTGGTATCTCTAATTTCCTTGTAAAGATCTCTAGTCTTTCCCATTCTGTTGTTTTCCTCTGTTTGTTTGCACTGATCACTGAGGAAGGCTTTCTTATCTTTCTTTTCTCTCCCTGCTATTCTTTGGAACTCTGCATTCAAACGGGTATATCTTTCCTTTTCTCCCTTGCCTTTAGCTTCTCTTCTTTTCTCAACTATTTGTAAGACCTCCTCAGAGAACCATTTTGCCTTTTTGCATTTCTTTTTCTTGAGAAGGGTCTTAATCACTGCCTCCTGTACAATGTTATGAATCTCCATCCATAATTATTCAGGCTCTCTGTCTATCAGATCTAACCCCTTGAATCTATTTTGTTACTTCCACTGTATAAGAAATTCTCACACTGTTTAGAAAGTTCTAGGACCCACAACAGATTTCCCAAACTGGGGATCCAGCAAAGGGAATGAGAATCCCCAGGCAAATTGACTTTGGAGGCCAGTGGAATTTGATTACAGAACTTCCACAGGACTGGGGACACAGACTCTTGGAGGGCACAAAGAAAATCTTGTGTGCACCAGGAGCCAGAAGAAGGGAGCAGTAGCCCCACAAGAGACTGAGCCAGACTTGCCTGTGAGACTTGCCCAGGAGTCTCCAGCGGAGGCTGGGTCGACAGTGGCCTGCTGCGGGGTCAGGGGCACTAAGTACAATGGTGTAGGTGTGGGTCTTTGGAGGGAGGTGACCTTTAACCCCACCATAGTTTGGCTTCAGGACAAACAAGGAAGGAACACAAGCTTGCCCATCAACAGAAATTTGGATTAAAGATTTACTGAGAATGGCCCTGCCCATCAGAACAAGATCCAGATTCCCCCACAGTCAGTCTCTCACATCAGGAAGCTTCCACAAGCCTCTTATCCTTCTCCATCAGAGGGCAGACAGAACGAAAACCACAATCACAGAAAACTAACCAAACTGATCATATGGATCACAGCCTGTCTAACTCAACTAAACTATGAGCCATGCCCTGTAGGGCCACCCAAGACGGACGGGTCATGGTGGAGAGTTCTGTCAAAACATGGCCCACTGGAGAAGGGAATGGCAAACCATTTCAGTATTCTTGCCTTGAGAACCCCATGAACAGTATGAAAAGGCAAAAAGATAGGCCACCGAAAGATGAACTTCCCAGGTTGGTAGGTGCCCAGTATGCTACTGGAGAACAGTGGAGAAATAACCCCAGAAAGAATGAAGAGACGGAGCCAAAGAGAAAATAACGCCCAGTTGTGAATGTGACTGGTAATGGAAGTAAAGACCAATGCTCTAAAGAACAATATTGCATAGGAACCTGGAATGCTAGGTCCATGAGTCAAGGTAAACTGAAAGTGGTCAAACAGGAGATGGCAAGAGTGAACATTTTAGGAAGCAGTGAACTAAAATGGACCAGAATGGGTGAATTTAATTCAGATGACTATTACATCTGCTAGAGTGGGCAAGAATCCCTTAGAAGAAATGGAGTAGCCCTCATAGTCAACAAAAGAGTCCAAAATGCAGTACTTGGATGAAATCTCAAAAATGACAGAATGATTTCTGTTCGTTTCCAAGGCAAACCATCACATTAATCCAAGTCTATGCCCCAGACCCTAATGCTGAAGAAGCTGAAGTTGAACCATTCTAGGATGACCTACAAGACCTTCTAGAACTAACATCCAAAAAAGATGTCCTTTTCATTATAGGGGACTGGAATGCAAAAGTAGGAAGTCAAGAGATACTTGGAATAATAGGCAAGTTTGGCCTTGCAGTACAGAATGAAGCAGGGCAAAGGCTCACAGAGTTTTGCCAAGAGAATACACTGGTCATAGCAAACACCCTCTTCCAACAACACAAGAGACAACTCTACACATGGACATCACCAGATAGTCAATACCTAAATCAGATTGATTATATTCTTTGCAGCCAAAGATGGAGAAGCTCTATACAGTCAGCAAAAACAAGACGAGGAGCTGACTGTGGCTCAGATCACAAACTCCTTATTGCCAAATTCAGACTTAAATTGAAGAAAGTAGGGAAAACTTTCAGGTATGACCAAAATCAAATCCCTTATAATTAGGGGCCTCAGTAAAATGCTATAAGTCATGATCTATGACCTCCCCAACACCCAGAACCATCTAAAGATCAGGAATCTGAGACGAGCTGAGCTGGGCAGAGCCGGACTGGACTGGGCTCATCTTACTATCAGAACCAATTTTTACTTCTTCCTGATGCTTGTAATTTTATGGCTTTTAATGCCACATTTAGAATAGTACTTAGAATGTATTTCCATTGGAAATGGGAATCTGTTGACTTAATTTCACAGAAAAATGTAAGAGCGCAGTACTCGATCGCAAATCTTTATCGAGGCAGTAGCACTGAATCCTTAATGAGTGTGAGACGGGCTGCACTCAGGGGAACAGGGAGGTTTTACAGAAGTGCTGAAGAGGCATCAAAGGCAAGCAAGCATCTCGCGTTCTGCTTCTGGGCAACTGTTTACTAATCAGAATCCAGACTCCCCTCTCCTTGCCTGTGGAAGATGGCTTGTTTTATAAGCCTTGAAAATGCAGTTTTGAACGTCAGATATTGCTAGTGGCTTTGAACGTCAGATGTTGCTAGTGGCTGAGTTAAGTCTCTATTTTCTTTTACCTTAATTTCTAAGTTAGAGGATGTCCTTTTGCTTCACTCGGCAGCGCAGACTCTGACCACTAGAGGGAGCTGCTCCATCAGCTGTGTGATCAATCGACTTCAGGCTCTGCATCTACCAGTTTCCTCAGAAGCATAAATTGACCATTTGATCTGATTATCTCTGTTTCGAGACCTTCAAAATGTACTCACCCAGCCTCGGAGTTCTGAGTCGAAACACTGCTGTTGAGCAGAATGAGTTCTCAGAGACGTGGTTTTCTTTCTGCAGAATGTCTCCTGACTAACACTACTTACCGGTGAGGGGTAAACTGAGAGTCCTTCCAGGGAATTTCAATAGTAAACACCAAAGGCATAGGACCCCATCTCTCTCCCCAAACTCTCATTTCCAAAAACCTCACTGGGTGCTGGATTAGATGATAGAGGAACTGGGGAGGATACTGGTCCTGTGAGTCAGAGTGGGGCCAAATGACTGCTTACGCTCTGAGCCAGCCAAGACCTGGATATCAAGTGCATGCAAAGTAGGAAGAAACACACGAAACTAGGATTCCCAGTGAGTAAGGAAAAAAAAAAAAACTGAATAGAATTTCTTTAGAAAAATGAAAATTTTTTCAACTGGTTTCTGTGGAAAGTTTGTGCTCTCAAGCATATTCTGATTCCAACAATCCTTCAGAGGTCCACAAACTTAGAACATATCAATATTACAGGGGAAGGTGAACAGACTGTAAAACATCTGTAAATGATGGAAGATAAAGAGTTCTTATCTCTCCCGGAGGTTCTAAGTTTTATGAATCTTAAATAAAATCAATTTATGAATCATTTTTCCTGTTTCAAATTCATAGCTTATTCATTTAGCAAAATTAATTGTCTTCTATCTATCAGGAAATGTTCTAGGTACCAGAAAGTGTGTATGGGGCACAGGTACTGCATATGAGATCATCTTTGCTTTTTTAAAATACTTACACTTTAAAATTAAACGTGCTATTTTGAAATAATTGTAGATTCACATTGAGTTATAAGAAATAATGTAAAGATTCCATCCACTCTTTATCCATTTTTCCCCAAAGGAAACATCTTACAAAACTAAAGGACAATTTCAAAACCACAATATTGACATCAATACAATCAGTCAAAGTATTTGCATCACCGCAGGAGCTTCACAGGTACTGCATATGAGATCATCTTTGCTTTTTTAAAATACTTACACTTTAAAATTAAACGTGCTATTTTGAAATAATTGTAGATTCACATTGAGTTATAAGAAATAATGTAAAGATTCCATCCACTCTTTATCCATTTTTCCCCAAAGGAAACATCTTACAAAACTAAAGGACAATTTCAAAACCACAATATTGACATCAATACAATCAGTCAAAGTGTTTGCATCACCGCAGGAGCTTCCCTGATAGCTTAGTTGGTAAAGAACCTGCCTGCAATGCAGAAGACCCTGATTCCATTCCTGGGTTGGAATGATCCATGGAGAAGGGATAGGCTACTCACTCCAGTATTCTTGGGCTTCCATCATGGCTCAGCTGGTAAAAATCTGCCTGCAATGTGGGAGACCTGGGTTCGATCCCTGGGTTGGGAAGATCCCCTGAAGAAGGGAAAGGCTACCCACTGCAGTACTCTGGCCTGGAGAATTCCATGGACTGTCCAGTCCATGAGGCCACAAAGAGTCAGACACGACTGAGCGCCTTTCACTTTCACTCCATCACCACAAGGATCCCTCATGGTGTCCTTTTATAGCCACACCCAACTCACCTTACTACCTCCCATAGGAACCCTCCTCAACCCCTGGTAACCACTAATCTGTTCTCCATTTTTATAATTTTGTCATCTTGGAATTGCTGTATAAATGGAGTCATACAGTATGCAACTTTTTGAAATTGGCTTTTTTTCACCCAGAATAATTCTCTAGAGTTTCCTACAAGTTGTTCATAGTTCATTATTTTATATCATAGTTTGTTTATTTGTCCACTGTAGGACCTCTGAGTTGTTTCTAGCTTTTATGTATTACCAGTAAAGCTGCCATGAACATTTATGTATAGGATTTTGTGTGAACATAAATTTTGATTTCTCTGGAATGAATGTCCAGGAGTACATTTTCTGAGTTTTATGGTAGTTGTGTATTTAGTTTTTTAAGAAACTGCCAACTGCTTTCCAGAGCTGTACAATTTTTATTATTATTAGCAATGTATAAGCTGTTTAGTTTCTCTGCAACCTTATAAGTCTTTGGTATTGTCACTTTTTTTTTTTTTTAAGTTATTCTGATTGGTGCACAGTGATATCTCATTGTAAATTTATATTACATTTATCTGATGGCTAACTAATGGTGTTTAACATGTTTTCTTATGCTTATTTACTATCTGTATATCTTCTTTAATGAAACAGCTCTTTGTGTCTTTTTCCTATTTCCTAACTGGAATTGAATGGTTTGGTTGTTTTTGTTTAGCTGCTAAGTCATGTCTGACACTTTTGCAACACCATGGACTGTAGTCCACCAGGCCTCTGTCCATGGGCTTTCCCAGGCAAGTTACTGGAGTGGGTTGCCATTTGTTTCTCCAGGGAGTCTTCCTGACCCAGGGATCGAATCCAAATCTCCCGTGTCTTCTGAATTGGCAGTCAGATTCTTGACCACTAGGGAACAAGGGAAGCCCATGCTTTGATTATTTTGCCATTGAGTTTGAGAGTTCATTAATTTATACATGCATATATTTTTTTTCTAGACTTTAGTACTTTGCCAGAAATGTGGTTTGCAAATATCTTCTCTCAATCTGTAGCTTGCCATTTCATTCTCTTAACAGAGTGCTTCTCAAGGCAAAAGTGCTTAATTTTAATGATATACAATTTATCAAATTTATATAGATCTTAATTTTATTGTCAAGTTTAAGAATTCTTTGCCCAGCTCTAGAGCCTGAAGGTTTTCTCCTGTATTTTTGTTGTTGTTGTTGTTTTACGGGAACCTGATAGTTTTACATTTTATTTTTAAGTCCAGAATCCATTTGAGTTAATTTTTATTTAAGATATGAAGTTTAGGTTAAAATTCATGGGGTGGGGTTGCCTATGAATGTTCAGTTGTTTCAGCATGATTTGCTGAAAGGCAGTCTTTCTTCCATTGAATTGCTTTTGCATCTTTTGTCAAAAATCAGTTGGCATATTTGTGTGAGTTTATTTATTGGTTCTCTAAGCTGTTCATCAGATCTCTATGTCTATCTCTCCACAAATTTCATACAAGTTTAATTACTCTGGCTAAATGATGTCTTGAAACCAGGTAGACAGATTCCTCCAATTTTGTTTTACTCTTTCAAAACTGTTTTAACTAGTTTACTTTTTTCCATATAAACTTTAGAATAATTGTGTCTTCACACACAAAAAAATCTTTCCAGGATTTTGGTGTGAATTTCATTTTGGGAAGAATTACTATCCTTTCTATGTTGAATCTTCCAACTCATGAACATAACATGTCTTTCCATTTATTCAACTCATCTTTGACTTCTTTCGTCTGTGTCTTGTAGTTCTCAACATATACTTTCTAGATATGCTTTGTTAGATTTACACCTAAGTATTTCATTGTCTCAATGTAGTCAGTCACAATCACTGGGCAATTGTAAATAGTATTTTCTTTTCATTTTGATGTGTACTTGTTCATTTATAAAAAATAGTATATATACTATATATACAATTTATAATTGATTTCCTATGCTTAGTGTGTGTCATGCAACAATACTGAGTTCACTAATTAGTTCTAATGTAATTTTGGGGGGGATTTCCAAGATGGCCCAGTAATAAAGAACCTGCTAATTTCTTTGGGATTTTCTACATGGATAACCAGGTCATTTGCAAAAAGATAGTTTCATTTGTCCATCTGATCTATATTTCTTTTGGTTAAAAAAAGCAAGCTTTTTGTTTTAGCCTTCCTTTTATTTAAATTTGTCTGTGTTTGTTGCTATTTTCAGATTGCCCGTTATTTGGCTGCACATATGGGATATATGAGGGGAAAAAAATCCAGTCAAATGATTTCAGCGTTTTGCCCGAGTCCCAAGATCCCTAGGCAATCTGCCTTCTCTCTACTTTTCAGAGCATTTTCATGTTTGCCTGATATATATAATGTGCAGGGGATGTTGTTCTTAGCAAATAGGTATTGTTCTTAGAAACAGGGAAAAGTATGTCTATTCCATATTCCAGAAGTAGAATCCAGTGTTATTTTTAAATAATATATTGAGATATTAGCATGTGTCATTTTTATGCTTATTAATTCTTGCTACCCATTTTGTCCTCTGTCCATAAAAATCTTGGAATCTCTTGCCTAGAAGAATCAAGGAAGCCAGATTTCAGCTTGTAACTTCTTAAATAAGCTTCTCATGCACATTTTGAAGATAAGAATGCCAGATATTTATTTCTAATTTTCAAGAGCCAAACTTTGTTAAGCTGGGGGAAGGGGGGAATGCTTTTGCAGAGTTTAAAGCAGCAAAGTGTAAAGGACTTGAATATAGAATGCTTAGTATGAAACATAGAAATACTTATATGATCAGAATATGATATTATAACAAACAAACAAAAAAAGCATTTTTCCCAGCCTGGATGCAGCAAAGAGAGATAGTAAGACACAGGTGAGTATACTTCCTTCCAGGACTGAGACTGGCTTGGTGAAAAATGGAAACCCTTAAGTGGGTTTAAGAATCTAAGGAAAGAAGAGTCTGCTTTACACCAAAAACAGAGACAGTGTGAAAGGGGGAGTCCTTCTGTGTCCCCTAAACCATCACAGTTTAGATTCAGAACAGAAACGGAACATAGCATATTTAGGTAGAGAGCCTTAGAATTCCTGACCCTCGAAGCTGGCTCCCTTCCAACAGATCCGGCACGCTCCAGCAAGGGTGGGGAACAGAGTAAGCAGGCCACAAAGTCCACAGGCTTGAAGATCAGATGGCACGACTGCAACCAAGGGCACCAGCGGAGATGCCAGTGCTTGTCAAAGGGATGAGCAGGGACTGGCAGCGTGAGATACCCAGGGGGAGACAACTCCGGGCCAGAAACCCCACCTCTAGGCCACACTACCATACAGGCAGCGCCTGCACCCAGAAGCCATCATGAGGAAGAACAGTACAAGCAGAGAAGGATGAGCAGGGGGGAAGGGAGGAAGGGGAGGGAAAAGAAAAGGAGGAAGCGGAGGGAATCAGGAGGAGGAAAGGGCAAGGCAAGGACAGGCAAACAGGGTAGAAAGCTAGAGAGGAAAAGGCAACCCTATCAGAGACCCTGAATTTTTAATCAGCTAAAGTTATATACTGGGTAACTACACCAAAAGACTAAATTCTAACCTAGAAGAAAATAAGGTACCTTGAGGTGGCAAAATACAGTGGTTTGTTATTTGTTTCATTTGTGTTTTTTTTTTTTCTCTCTCTCTCTCCACCATCATTAGAATAGGGACTATGAGAATTTAGTTTGGTTAAAAGTACTACACACTTACATATACAGAGAGGATATTACTATCCTCTCTAAACGTGAGGTCCTGCCTAAACGTGAGGTCCTGGAGTGGACTTTAAAGCTATTTTAGTCCAATCTGCGTTGTATTGAGAGGAAACAGAGGGACAAGCAGAGAGTTAATTACATCAGGGTCACAGAGCTAGTTAGTAACAGAGCCAGAACAACATTCCACATCTCTGAAGCACCCTGAAGTGTGAGTGTTCAAAATCAAGAACCACTTTTATCCACAAAATTTGATGATGGGAATCTCTGGGTTCACCGGATGTTGCTATCTTTGATTTATAAGCAACACACAACTCCTCTACGGTTGGGGCAAACCGGATCAGCTGTCAGTGAGGACTTCCCCTAGCTCCTGGCTTTCACTGATAATTCCCTTTGTTGGTGACTTTCAGTGTTTTGCAGTGCCAGCTGGTCGTGACTGGTTGTAGTGCATTGGATTTTGTTTTAAAGTTCCCTGGTTGCATTTCAAAGCTAAAAATAAAATTACCTTGTATCATCTGATATGATCTGATGATCAGCTACCCTATTCCCTCCTTTCTGAAAATAACAGAGGTAAGTAGATTTTAAAATTCTGTTCTTTCAAAAGCCAAATTCAGAGAACAATTGCATTGTACCATAAGCACATCTAACTTTAGAGAATTCAGCTGTACAGATTCAGTTTTAATCCCAGAATGAGAAAGAGACAAAGAGAAGTAGAGACAGAAACCAAAAAAAAAGACAGAGAGAAATACAGAGAGAGTTTCATTCTCTCCAATTTTGTCAAAAATATGATTGGACTCTGTCTAACTGACTTCCCTTTATCTTCAAGAGGTTCTCATCAGAGGTTATTTCCTCTTGTTTCATGAGCAGCTAAAAAAAAATATAGAAATAAATGTGTGTGTCCCAGATCTATGGAGTATGTATCCCAATTAGCCTGAATTATGTGTGTTAGTAGAGAAACCTGTTTGTGTGTGCTACAAAAGTAGGGTACATTTTAAGTGTGACCTCACCTCATTTTACTCTTCTCTATCCACTTTCCTTTACTCTAACTTCTACATCTGTTTTTAAATTTTATTTTACATAATTAAATGTTTCTGTATCCCAGCTTACAAAAATCAGAACAGTTATCAATTTGCTTACTCTCAGCAGACTCAACCAAACTCTTCTTTCACCCATCTTCAAATTATTTACACAGATTATATCTATACGTTAAAATGAAGTGGAGAATAAAAAAGAAAGAAAGAAAATGAAGTGGAGGGGAAAAACATCCTGCTCTTTAGGATGGAAAGCATCTTTCATTTAATAACTAGTATATTTTTGAGACTATGAACACAGATGATGACAAATAGGTGTTTCAGTGGGGCAGTTTCACTCTACCCATATGGATCTAACCTCAAATTAGTGTTGTAACTAAACTTGAATGAAACAAGAGTGAGATTTAACCTTTTAAGATCAGAAAGCACACCTTCTTTTAAAAGGCAATTCAACTTTATTTTTTGTTGGAGACTCACCCAGGGTATTTATTACATACTCCGCAAAAACAAGCAAGAATCTTAAGAACCTAAATGAAATAGAAATAGTTACTTGAAAATCTATAACAACACAAGGTTAAATTTAAGATCTGAGTTGGGAAAGCCCTTTTGTTCTTGGCAAATTGCAAATAAATAAGTCCCCTTCCTTTGTGCCATTCACACAATGTAGTGGCTCACAAGTACAATATTCGTACTAAGATAAACAAGATCATGGAGAATATAAGTCAGTGTACCCAACAATTTCTCTTTTTTGTAAGTCTTCACTTTAAAATTACAAGTTCCAATTCAGTGTAGACAAACTTTATCTCTTTTTTTTAAATGCCTCTTATTTTTTAGCTTTTTGTAATCAAGGAAGTGAATGGGTATCTTGGCAAGAGAGGCCCTGAGGAAGACTGCAAGTATTATACTATGCTTTTTTGAGTGAGTTCAAATAGCTTACAATATATTATCATAAAAACAGATTGTCATCAATAGCATAATTGCTGCATGAATAATCTTAGAACATGTGAGATCTTTCAGGGCTTTTTTGTTGTAAGCAATCATTATGCTAACCACAGTTAAAAAAAAAAAAAGTGCCTTCTGGGATTTTTTTTTTAATACACAGCTTTCTCTAGTTTTTATTTTGTGGTTTCAACATGAGATATCCAAAAGATGAAAGAAGCATTCTGTTCTGCCTATCAAGATAATACTATATGTAGCCATTGATGACTTATGCAGTAAATTAGTGGGGGAAAAAGTTGCAAATATAATGAAATATTGGTGAGCTAGTTTTCATTACCATCATAATATTTGGTGCTGAAATTTGATAACTCTTTCTACATATAGATGCTGAAGAGCATTTTAACATTAATCAAATCTCCACAATGGCATTGGATGAAAGGGATGCAGTTAACCCAATTTTACATATAAGAAACAGAGTGATAGAGACCAGGACATATTTTTTTAATTATTCATAATGGCACAATATGTCACTGGTGAAAATGGAAATAGGTGTTGAGTCCCGCAGGCGCTGCTGCACTCAGCGGTGCCCTGTGATGGGATAGAAGCTTGGTAATTGAAACCTCTTATTACTACAGATGTCCTCACTCACTCTTCCACCCTGCGTTCCTTCAGCACTGATGAATTCAGGATTAATTTGAAATACATGACTGAAAAAATAAAAAGCCTTCTTCAACTCCTTTGGGGCAGAAGTCAGTTCTTTGATTTTCTCCAAATTTCTTCCTATTTTTCAGGCTCAACTTGATGAAATGTGCAAGTAAAAGAAGAGTTCACGGGCTGGGCACAGTTAAAAGGCCTCTTTAAGAATTCTCTGAGACTTAACTATGCTGATGAAGATCTCAAAAATCCAAGAAGAAAATATTATTTGCAGAATTATGTGACCACCAAATTCCCATTTCATGGGTATGAAAGACACGCTAATAGCCTCCCAAGTGCATCCACGTTCTCATCCCTGTACTTTTACAGGGAATTAAGCTTGTCTATCAGCTGACTTTAAGCTTAGAGAAGCTCTGAATTATCTGGGTGGGCCGAACATAGCCACCAAAGTCCCTCAAAATGGAATTGGGAGGTGGAAGAGGGTCAGTAAGGCAGCATGTGAAGCACTCCACAGCCAGCCATGGCTGGCTTTGGAGATGGAACGGGACACAGGAATGTAGGCAATGTGTAGAGGCTGGAAAAGGAAAGGGGGTGATCCTCCCCTACAGCCTCTAGAAGGAAAACAGCTAGGCTCACAACCTGGTTTCAGCCCAAAGGAACTCATTTCAGACATCTTGCCATCAGAACTGTAAAACAGTAAATTTGTGTTGTGTTAACTCACCAAGTTTATAGTCATTTATTACAGCCATAGTAATGTCCCACGGTGGGACACCTATTAATCTTCAACTAACATCCCCCAGAATTATAGTCTGTATTACAATTTAGGAGGAGGGTAATGCTATCCTACCTGAAACAGGGACCCAGATCAAGCTTGCAATCAATAAATATTATAGATTGAATAATTAATTTTTGTCACATAAAAATTTTTGGTATTTTATCATTGGGCCAATCTGTTCACCTATATATCCCACTATCTGCCTATTTTAACTTTAAAATAATGATAACTATCAATTACTTTGAATTATGAAGTAAAAATGTGTTTAATTTAAGTGACGTTAAACTACCACATAATTGCACTCATCTCACACGCTAGCAAAGTGATGCTTAAAATTCTCCAAGCCAGGCTTCAGCAATACATGAACCGTGAACTTCCAGGTGTTCAAGCTGGTTTTAGGAAAGGCAGAGGAACCAGAGACCAAATTGCCAACATCCACTGGATCATCAAAAAAGCAAGAGAGTTCCAGAAAAACATCTATTTCTGCTTTATTGACTATGCCAAAGCCTTTGACTGTGTGGATCACAATAAACTGGAAAATTCCGAAAGAAATGGGAATACCAGACCACCTAACCTGCCTCTTGAGAAATCTGTATGCAGGTCAGGAAGCAACAGTTAGAACTGGACATGGAACAACAGACTGGTTCCAAATAAGAAAAGTAGTACATCAAGGCCATGTATTGTCACCCTGCTTATTTGACTTATATACAGAGTACATCATGAGAAATGGTAGGCTGGATGAAGCACAAGCTGGGTTCAAGATTGCCAGGAGAAACATCAATAACCTCAGATATGCAGATGACATCACCCTTATGGCAGAAAGTGAAGAAGAACTGAAGAGCCTCTTGATGAAAGTGAAAGTGGAGAGTGAAAAAGTTGGCTTAAAGTTCAACATTCATAAAACTAAGATCATGGCATCCAGTCCCATCACTTCATGGCAAATAGATGAGGAAACAGTGGAAATAGTGGCTGACTTTATTTTGGGGGGCTCCATAATCACTGCAGATGGTGATTGCAGCCATGAAATTTAAAGACCCTTACTCCTTGAAAGGAAAGTTATAACCAACCTAGACAGCATATTAAAAAGCAGAGACATTACTTTGCCAACAAAGGTCCGTCTAGTCAAGGCTATGATTTTTCCAGTGGTCATGTATGGATGTGAGAGTTGAACTATAAAGAGAGCTAAGCACAGAAGAATTGATGCTTTTGAACTGTGGTGTTGGAGAAGACTCTTGAGAGTCTCTTGGACTGCAAGGAGATCCAACCAGTCCATTCTAAAGGAAATCAGTCCTGGTTGTTCATTGCAAGGACTGATGTTGAAGCTGAAACTCCAATATTTTGGCCACCTGATAAGAAGAGCTGACTCATTTGAAAAGACCCTGATGCTGGGAAAGATTGAGGGCAAGAGGAGAAAGGGACGACAGAGGATGAGATGGTTGGATGGCATCACCAACTCAATGGACATGGGTTTGGGTGGACACTAGGAGTTGGTGATGGACAGGGAGGTCTGGTGTGCCTCGGTTCATGGGGTCACAAAGAGTTGGACACAACTGAGCGACTGAACTGAACTGATAATAAACACTGTACATCTGAAAATTTAATGTGCATGCAAACCACCTGATGAACTACGTGCTTCTAAAAAAGCATCCAGGTGATGTTGATGCTGGTGGTCTGTGCACCACACTTTCAATAGCAAATAAAAAGAGGGTGGCCCATGCCAGGCCCTTCATGGCTCTCTGCTCTGGAAGCCTTTCTGTCCTAACACGTGGAATCAGCAGCAAATTCTCTTTGTCCATACTTTTAGGGCCATTTTTAAGCAAAAGATATTCAAGCAATGTTAGTTTAATACTTAGAAGACTCAGTTTCTAGTTAATATCGTACATTTTAAATTTTAAAATAAATATATCCTCATGAAAGACAGTTGGTAAAATAGAGAAAGAGAATAATTTTAATCATCCACAGTCAGCACCACAAAATATACCCTATTAATATTTTAATGTATTTCCTTCAAGACTTCTTTCTCTGTATAGATTCGGTTTACATATCTGAAATCACACTCCCTATCTCAGCTTTGGCAAATTGAATTATGGTTCCTAACTCTTCTAACAGAATTGGGATTCCAGAGTCCCAATTCCCCTAACAGAATTAGACATCCACAGGCTTGCCATTTGGTAAACAGTGTCCAATTCTTCACTCCCTTCTAATGGAAGCATGTACTCATTCTTGCCAAAGCTGGTGAGCAGAGGGTACTTCCTCACACCTTGATGTTGGGCTTGGCCAAGTGACTTAAATTGGTCAAAGAGATGTTAGTAGTTATTCAGGTATGGCAAGACCAACAGATCCAGAAATAAATGCCATTGAAGAGAGAGTTTGTTCACTTACAGATCTCAAGAAAAGGAGCCCTACCATACTACAGGCCACACAGGGTCAGTCAGGAGGCAGAAGGAACAAGGGGAAAATGTGGGCAAGATCTTTATTGTGGTTTCTGTGGGAAGAAACGGGTAAAGCCGCGTAAGCAGATTGACTATTTTTAATAGTTTCAGTGGGTTCTGTGTTGTTCCTAGTTGTCTGGCACCTGGCCCTGGGGTGATTAGAGCAGGAAAATATTGACCAAGAATGTAAGAGCTCCATAAAAGAGATGGTTGGAAGTATGGCCTCTATATTGGTTTGCATATGAAAGGCATACTGGAAAACTTAGTTATTCACTGTCTCCGCTAATCCTGGGAGGGGCAGTCCCTCCAGGGTTAGCAAGGCCCCCAAAATGCTACAGCATCAAAAATACAGAATAAAAAGACAAAGCAACATGATGCAAGCACAGGCTTGGAATGTGCTGACGTGGCCGGTCTTGTTCTCTTGCAGTGTGTTTGTTCATAATGAGACGAGCTCACGCAGCCGTGGCTACGGAACAACCACAAGTGGAGCAGACGTGAATCCAACCCAAGGCCAAGACCAAGCCCAGCTGCCACTGAGCTGGAAGTTAAGCCAAATCTTAGTCAACCCACATAAGTGAGAAATTAATGCTTATTGCTGCATGCCTCTAAGATTGTATAGCTGCTTGTTATATAGCATTATTGTGACAATAGCTAACTAAGACTAAAATAAGGACTAGAAATAGGGGGCTGCGGTAACAAATCCTGAAACAAGTGCCAGCAGCTTGGGGACTAGAGAGCAGGCAACAGGGATTTTGTCACGGGAGGCTGGAACAATGTTGATCGCTGTTATTTAGTGGTGAAACATTTGTTATAGCTGTTACTTTAAATAAACCGAAAGTCTGAAAGTGGACTTGATAAGGTTGGCATAACAGGCAAGCGCAATGCACAGTGTTGATAGGATAAGTGGGCTGGTGCTAATTGCGTTTGAAAAGGTACGGTAAGAGATGAAAGCAGAGAAAAACAAGGCGAGTTTTCAAAGAATTGAGAGTGAACAGAGCTCAGAAATACTAGGATTTGTAGGAATGAAAAATTTAACTGTTTTGCAAAAAATTTACATCAGCTTGAATTAAAAGTGATCATGGCTCTTTTAGATATGAAAATACCTTCTCTTTCCCCAACTATCTTCAGGCAGGAAGCAAGCTGAGAAGGTTACTCAGCTATCAAATTGGGCATATTCCCTAATGCTGCCTTCAGACATGGCCAGAGGGAAGTTTTGGCAAAGAAGGACCTCCCAAAGAGTAGTACCAAGAGCTTGAGGGAAAACTAGACTAGGGTATGGGAAGATCCTCCCAGGGCACAGTAATGGAATCTAATCCAAGAACATGCTCTTCAGCCAGGTAAGGGAACCTGGCAACATTTGCCCACCAGGATTTTGCAATTGCTATAAGCCCATGACTACTATATGCTTCTCACTCTTCCCCTATTAGAATGGGGGTGTTTACTGTGGTCATCTTGTTCCTGTTCCACTTTTGTATGTAAGAAGTGGGAGGAGAGAGATGACTTGTCTCTTTTAGCTCAAAGGTCTCTAGACCAAAAGGAATGACATCTAGATGTAGATCCAGAGGTGCTTTCTTCTTTGCCTGGTGCCATCATGGGGTGAGAGTAGGAGGGATGCTGGAATGGGGGTGAGTATATGTGGCAGCGGTGTGAATAACAGTGTTGGAAACCAGACCGTGGTAGGTTGAATTCTCTATTCTGCTATAATAAAATTATGTATAACTTTCTTGCACTTTCTCATGGCAGGAAGAGGAACTTTTCCACTCCTCAAATTTAGGCCAGGTGCTTGGCCATGTGACTTGCTTTGGAAAGTTAGCAGACATGAAGGAAGCAGATGCTTAAAATGTGCCGTGCAGTTACTGTTGTTCCTGTGCCTCACGCCCTCTTGCACTCCCTCCAGGGGTCTGCCATGAGAAGAGCTTCCCCCAGTAGCAGATGTCCTTCATCACAGGCTCTAAAATGACTACAGTGCATCATACATAAGCCTGCAGCCAAAGTCAGTTTATCTGAAGCCCAAAGCAGAGCCACATCCTAGCAAATCTGCAAATGTGTGCATGAGAAATAAATGCTTATTGTTGTATGCCACACAGATTCAGTGCTTCTGTTATAGGGCTTTATTGAGGCAATGGCAGACTAAGACATATTGTCCATGTAATTATATATCTTTAAGAACACTTTAGTAAAAACATCAGTTGCCTTGAGTATTCACTTAAGTAATCATTCCTTGATTTTTGAATTAAGTTTTTTATCTGTTTTTTTTCTTAGTGGGTGGAGGGAGCTTAATTTGTTGCTTCTTTTAACAATGTTATAATAACACGGTGACAATAAATTTTTCCATACTTTGGCTTATTTCAAGGGATTAAAACTGGATAATAACAACTCCATCACAGGTGGTGCTAGTGGTGAAGTTGCTTGCCAGTGAAGGAGACAAAAGTAGATGTGGGTTCAATCCCTGGGTTGGGAATATTTCCTGGAGAAGAAAATGGCATCACCTCTAATATTCTTGCCTGGAGAA
>SJYX01021097.1:48892-66287 GCA_006410675.1 Oreotragus oreotragus
ATAGAAAGAGACACATGTACCCCAATGTTCATTGCAGCACTGTTTATAATAGCCAGGACATGGAAACAACCTAGATGTCCATCAGCGGATGAATGGATAAGAAAGCTGTGGTATATATACACAATGGAGTATTACTCAGCCATTAAAAAGAATACATTTGAATCAGTTCTAATAAGATGGATGAAACTGGAACCAATTATACAGAGTGAAGTAAGCCAGAAAGAAAAACACCAATACAGTATACTAACACATATATATGGAATTTAGAAAGATGGTAATGAGGACCCTGTATGCAAGACAGCAAAAGAGACACAGATGTGTAGAACAGACTTTTGGACTCTGAGAGAGGAGAGGGAGAGGGTGGGATGATTTGGGAGAATGGCATTGAAACATATTATTTGTTTTAAGATCATCATTCAGTAAATAATCAATTTTATTGTTTTTCATAGTAGAATCTTAGAAGTTAAAAAAAATCAAGCACATTTGTCATGAAATGTAAATCTGTTTTCAAAAAGAGTTATAACAATTTACACTGCTAATAGCAGCATGAGTACGTTCAAACAACTGTGATTTTTTTTAAACTCTGGCCATTTCGACAGGTGGGAAACAGTATCTCACTGATATTTTAATGTTTATAGCTTTCACTGCAAATGAGATGGAAATTTTTTGATGAAGTTTCTAACCTGTTTTTTCTCTTCTGTGAACTAACAGTTAACAGAAGAGTTCCTATCAGTCCTCATGAGGCTAGCCTTCCCCCGAAAGACTTCCCTGGTGCCAAAGCTTGACTGAATTCTTCCCTGTCATAGTCACATGTGGCTACCCAGCCCTGGAAGTAGCTAGTGCCTCCTGTTGACAGGATGTACTGGATTCAACACCATAAGTTCTTAAAGTTTCTTTCACCTGTTCCTATTCACTTTTTTAAATGTCACTACTAAAAAATGTTAAATTACATCTTCCCCTTGGGCAGTGCTGGCAAGACCCTTGAACATCATTTGCTCTGAAATTCTCTGTGATTAACATTGCCCAGCCATCACCTGCAGTCTGTTGTTAGACCTTCTAGATAATGCTGTGCAAGGTCCAAATCCCTTTCCTCTGCTGCATTTTATTCCCCAAGTCCCACTTTTCCTGACCCAGTTCCCTCCTCCTGTGGTTGACTCTCCCATGTCTGGCAGCACATCTCAGTTAGATCTCTTACACTTTCCTTGTGGGGGAAATGGCAAATTTGATAAGGATTTTCAACCTTATAATGTGCTTCAAACAGACTGTATTCTCTTTTATCTATACGTCCATATCCTAGTTATACTATTTCTATCATTGAAGAATATGATTTTGCAAAGTTCGTGTTTTGTCTTTGAAATGTCACAAACATACAAAGCTAATAAACGACTTCGTATGCTTCCAAAATTCCCCACCTCTGCCCACACTTTCCAACACAACCCTGCGTCTTCTCAAACCACATTAGTGAAAACAAATAAAGGTTATGCCTGTAGCCGTTAACAGTCAAAAGGTTCCCCAACACCGACTCCAATTAACCAAAATGTCACAGACATTTACTCATCATTCCTGGGGGTTGTTTTAGTTTAGAGAGCAGGGTGGATATGTGTTAACTTATCTGACTATAACAGGAAAACTTAAAGCCAGTTATGAAGTATTCAGGAAAAAAAGTCCTTGCTAATGTAGAATTCTTAATGTATCACAGGATTATCATATGTCACATGGAAATTCAGCCTCATTTTTTAGATTCACAGTTCTTGCCTGGTTGTCTGGATTTTTGTGACTGTGGGGCTTTTTCACTTTAGGGAAATGTCTGTAGCACATTTTTAACCCCAAACCAGCTTCCTCCACTCCCCATGCATGCCCAGCACACTTCTCTTCCACCTCCCTCGACACCCCATAACCCCCATGGCACCCAGGGAATCAAAAACCAATTTGCATATGTAATCATGTGAAATAAAAAACTCAAGTGTACTCTCTGGGGTACACTCGCTGCCACTCAGCTCCCTGCAACTCGTTTCCTAAGAACCTTTGAGAGATGCTGAGAACACCATGGCGGCCTTTGACCTTTTAACTGTCTGGCCGTTCTCTGTTCCCACTGGCTCGAAGCCCAGCTCTGAGAAGGCACAGGAAGTGGGGCAAAGGAAGAGCTTCCTTCCTTCTAAGACTCACTAGGGCACCTCGCTGCAGCCGGAGGGGGAGAGCCTGGCAGGCTTTGAATCAATGTACTTTTAAAGCATTCATTACTCTGACAATGTAGTTCCATGAAACTGGCTTTTATTCCTTGTACAAAAGTCATACAGAGATTTCCCAAAACATCATATCAGGCAGTCAATAACCATAGCCTTGTTTTATGAATACGAGAAATTGCTCTGAAGATGCCTAAATATTTTGATTAATCTGAAAGTAGATGAGCTGATGTGTAGATATTTACAATATCAAAGGACTGCTCTGATCAAATCCGTTTCAAAAATACAACATAAAAGGGTAGGACATTCATCTTAAACAGCAATTTTAAAAATGGGTGCTTTGGTAGTCTGAGGTTTTCAGAATCTGATTAAACACCAGCGTGATCAGTTTGGAGGGAAGGGCCTCACTCTGGATTTAGTAGTCAGATCAGAATGTAAAAGCACCTGCTGTACCTCTTGAATGTGAGATAATAATGAACAATCCCAGTAAATATCTGAACAGCAACTAGTGCTCTTTCGCCTATATAGTCTTCTCATCTTCGAAGCAGAATGGGAGATATTATTAGTCTTGATTGCTGATGTTGCTGAGGTCGAAACTTCCTGACCAGTTGCTGAGGTCTAAGAATCACTCATCCTTCTTGAACACAGGCATACCCACTCAGAGCAGAACTTCTGCAGATTGAGCTTGAGTTATTTTTAGGTGGGGCTTGGAAAGCAGTTGCAACTCAAGTGGCACAAATGCATGCCTTCTTGACCCAGCAGCTGAGAGTTCCTTTTCGTGCTCCTCTCTTTCTCCCAGCTCCTAGATCAGTGACATAGAGGCCGTTTGGGATGGGATGCGTTATGCATGTAACTCATTTCTCCGACATGATTGGAAGCCCCTGGAGGTTTACGTGTGAAACTTTATCTCAGGGCTCTAAACACCCCACACTGATAAATGTTCATTGACAATAATGTCCTGTAAAATTTCAGAGCCCACCATGTCCTGACCCCAAGGCAGAAGAACGAGGGTGTCCAAGGGCTGAGATGTCCTATCAAGGCACAGCCAGGGGTTTGGAGCTGAGGAAATGGCAGGGCCTAACCTGGAAGAGAAGTTAATGACTAGAGGTCTTGAGAGAGGAGACAAAGTCAACAATTAGGCATCAGAGAAGAGTTTTCAGTTCCGTTCACATAATTTCTTAAGAATCTTGAAATCATTCTCAGATATAATGATCAGAGCCTTTTCCCAGTGTCTGACCCACTGCTGCCCTATACCTCAAATGATGCCCATATTTTTCCTGTCCTTTCCAGCAGCACAAACCAGCTGGCCTCCCCTAGCATTAGCAGAACTACAGAATTTTAGATTTGAAAAGACTCTTTCTTGCAACCGTCAATGACTCTACCAGTTTGTTATCTAAGTTTGTTGCTTCAAGAACAAAGCATTTATTGTGGGTGTGGTGATACAGTTATTTTGTCACATTTTTCTCCTGGCATTTCCTCTTTTCCAAAAATATAGGCAACCCTGATCTTGTTGCTGCAGGGAGGGGATGCAGCTAGTCAAAAAGTTTTAAAGGGGGGAACTTAGAGCTTGGGGATGATGCATAGACAAAATATATGGGAGATATAGGGGTCAGACAGCCTCTATAATTTCATCCACTCTCTGCCTAGAATACGGTTTTTCATGGGCTGAGAAAGGGAATGTAAAGGGGAGGCAAGGAGAACAGACAGAATGGTGGGGGTCCTCGAGCCAGGTTCCCTTCTTTCTGGCAGTGCTCCTGGGGAGGCAGTCAGATCCCAAAGAGGAAATGGTTTCTTGCAAAGTCTCAGCACAAATGGTCCATTGCCTCTTAAAATTTCCCTGCCCTTACGTGATACAGCAAAACATCTGTGTAAGCCTCCAACCCTAAACGGCAGGGCTGTGCTACAGGCCAAAGGCAGTTTTAGGGTAACTCAACTTCAGCAGATGACTCCCCACTTCCCCAGTTTACTAGATAATGGACAGTATAAATCCCTCCATAACCTTTGTCTCAACGCAGGACTGAAGAGAGAAACAAAAACCACCTGAAATTATTACTCTTAGCTAGGCAGTAGGAGAGTTAACATAGAATTGATCTAGAAGAAATGATTAAGTTATTTTCCTAAATTAACTGAGTCTTTGGAATGAGATTCATATATCTACTATACATATAAAACATCTACAACTATCTAACACACAATAAATGCTCAAAATGTTATTTATGTTATTAATATTTTTGTTAGTGCATTCAAAGTCAGTTATAAAATCTGACAAAACCTAGATGGCATATTAAAAAGCCATTACTTTGCTGACAAAGGTCTGTATTGTCAAAATTATGTCCAGTCATCACGTGAGAATTGGACCATAAAGAAGGCTGAAGGCCAAAGAATTGGTAATTTCCAAACTGTGGTGTTGGAAAAGACTCTTGAGAGTCCCTTGGACTTCAGGGAGATTAAACAGGCAATCATAAAGGAAACCAACCTTGAATATTCACTGGAAGGATTGATGCTAAAGCTCAAAAACTTTGACCACCTGATAGGAAGAGCTGACTCACTGGAAAAGATCCTGATGCTGGGAAAGATTGAAGGCAAGAGAAGAAGGGGATGACAGAGGACAAGATGGTTGGATGGCATGATCAAGTCAATGGACATGAGTTTGAGCAAGCTCTGGGAGATGGTGAAGGACAGGAAAACCTGGCGAGCTGTAGTCCATGGGGTCACAAAGAGTTAGACATGACTGAGCAACTGAACCACAACATAAAATCTGAAAGGTATTTTTCATTTGTATGACTGTCAGTTGAATTCCACGTTTTTGTGTCCAGATGGAAAATGTCGATTCAGTTCATTGCTCTCTTAAAATCCCTTCTTAAAAAAAGAAAATGTTAATCAAATATTTATTGTCCCTTTAAGGGAACTTTAAAAAGGAGCGAGTGTGGTATATATGTCTTCATTCCACAGAATTTGTCGTAGTCTGTTTCATTCAGCACTTTGCCAATTCCTTGGACAAGTGGAGGAACAGATATACATCCTATGACATTTTTTCACTCTGCTAGATTTGACCATTTGTTCCAACAATGCTATTTTGAGTCTCAGTTATTCTAACCAGTATTTTGGCTGCCCACTCAGTAGCACATGATCTTAATCACCATATGAATCTACATTTTCAACAGCTTCTCCTGTTACTTCTTGCTCCTTCATTTTACCATTTCTGCAGACCTCTCATTCTTTGAGCGCTCACTCCATCTCCCTCTTCCTTTCCTTCATCCTGAGGTGAGGGTGTAGTCCTACAGCTGAGGACTGATGCACAAAAGTCACACATCAGTGCCAATTAGTGTCACAACAAACCATGTCTCCAAACCACATGCACCCTCAACACCGCATAGCAGCGCCCTCCCCACTCAGCCGGATAACAGCGCTCTCTCTTGGTTCTCCTCTCATCAAACTGAGCTTTGTCTCTCAGGCCTCTTTGTCAGTACCTTTCTTCTTTTCTTTAATATTAGCGTTCCCTGCATTCTAGCTCTCTTCTCACTCAGCACTCAGAAATTTCAGCCACTGTGAAAATCTGACAGTCATACATGCTAATTAACCCCACATCAGTATCTCCAGGCCAGGGCCTTTGAGCTCTATAGCTGTATCTTAATAGACATCTCAATGTCACTGATATATTTTAAGTCGAAAAGGTAATTTGTTTTCTATTATTCCATTCAGTAAAGACTGCCATCACTCTTGTTTGTGAACCTGTTCAGATTTCTGTCTCATTCCTTCCTAGAACACTTGATTCTATCCCATGTTCATTAATACGTGAATGTATCGCTCGTTTCTCCAATAAAAATGTGACAGACACTATTCCTGTACCTAGTTGTTGTTCAATAGCTATTCACCAGATGAGTGACTAATTTTCATGATCTAGTAGCTTACTAATTATCCCAGAAAGGAAAATGACAAAACTGACATTTAGGAATTAATGTTTATAATCATCTTTTACCTTTTCTAAATGCTTATGAAAGTGAAAGTTGCTCAGTCATGTCTGACTCTTTGTGACCTCCTGGATGATACACTTCATGAAATTCTTCAGGCCAGAATACTGGAGTGGGTAGCCTTTCCCTTCTCCAAGGAATCTTCCCAACCTAGGGATCGAATCCAGGTCTCCCACATTGCAGGTGTATTCTTTACCAGCTGAGCCACAAGGGAAGCCCTGTGAATGTTTATAAGTAATCCATGTATTACTTCATTTGGGGTATAAACATCAAGCTTATCAGTTTATAATACATGAAGTTATGAGACTGAGGAGACTCTTGTCTCTTCTGGAAATCAGGATAAACTCTGTGTCACATGTGTTGGACACGTGCTCATGTTCTGTGATTCCTCATGGATTGCCATTTGTGGTTTCCCAATCTTGCCATCCCTCTTCCTGGTAGCCTATGGGACTTCCCAGGTGGCACTAGTGGTAAGGAATCCACCTGCAATGCAGGAGCAGCAGGAGACATGGGTTCAATCCCTGGGTCAGGAAGATCCCCTGGAGGAGGCAGGGCAACCCACTCCAGTATTCTTCCCTGGAGAATCCCGTGGACAGAGGAGCCTAGCAGGCTAGAGACCATAGGGTCACAGAGAGTCAGATATGACTGAAGCAACTTGGCACACACCCATGACGTGGCTAATATGAACTCATTTGGATGGTTCTTGTTCTGTCTCTAAGAAACTTAGATTCCTCTTACCAATGTTTATTCTTCCTTTTCTGACTGCAAATACTTCTCTTTGAAAAGAAAAAAAAAATAAAAACACTAGTTTGATAGTTCTGCTTTCTTTCTGTTGTCTGTTAACATTACACAATTTCTCTAAGTAGCAGGTACCTCTTCCTTGTTTTTCCTTCCCTAAAAACAACTGAGGCTTTCTTTTTGTTGTCCTATGTCCGCTTTGCAAACCTCTACTCGGTTTGGGTTTTAAACTTTCTGATCCAGGCTTTCCATGTTCTGAATGCTTTACATTTTTGCTTAGATTTTTCCTCTCCTTCCAGCTTCTGGTTACATCATTTTATTTTTTTTTATTTTTTTATTTTTTTTTTTTACTTTACAGTACTGTATTGATTTGGCATACATTGACATGAATCCGCCACAGGTGTACATGAACTCCCAAACATGAACCACCCTCCCACCTTCCACCCCACATCATCCCTCCGGATCATCCCCATGCACCAGCCCCAGGCATCCCGCATCTTGCATCGAACATAGACTCAGCCATTAAAAAGAATACATTTGAATCAGTTCTAATAAGATGGATGAAACTGGAACTGATTATACAGAGTGAAGTAAGCCAGAAAGAAAAACACCAATACAGTATACTAACGCATATATATGGAATTTAGAAAGATGGTAATGAGGGCCCTGTATGCAAGACAGCAAAAGAGACACAGATGTGTAGAGTGGACTTTTGGACTCTGAGGGAGAGGGAGAGGGTGGGATGATTTGGGAGAATAGCATTGAAATATGTGTACTATCATGGTTACATCATTTTAAAATCTGTATTAAAATCTCAGCAATGTAACTGGCAGATAGAAGCTATTGAACACTTTATTGTGTGCCAGGCACCATGCAATCTTTTAATTTCATGATAAAACCAGTGGTGTAGGTATCAAAAGTTTGTAAATAACACAAGTAAACCCAACAAATCACCAAAGTAGTAATTAGTAAAAGTTTACTACACACACACCAAAAAGACAGTTTTAAACTGGGAAAGCTCAAACCAAAATATGGAAGGAGGCTCTGAGATATATTATATAGAAGCAGCTTCTGTTAAATCACTTCAGTCATGTCTGACTCTGTTTGACCCTGTGGGCTGTAGCCCACCAGGCCTGTCTGTCCATGGAATTTGTAAAGCAGCTTATAAAATGACAAAGCAGTGAAGTGACTGTTTATTCTTCACAGTGATAGACTATAATATTAGAATTTTCTTAAGTGATAAGGAATTAATCCATGGTTACCTCAACAATTTTGGGAAACAGTTTAAGTTTTCCTTATGATTTCCAGAGGCATAAGCAAGAAATGACTCAGGTCAAGTTTAGTCTTGCAAAATAAACTAAATTAAGTTTTGCTGATTTCGTCTGCTTAGGGAATTTTCGAGGCTGGTATCCAGTTGTTTTTTATTTTAACATACATATCGTTTAAAATCCCTATATTATAGATGAGGAAATGAATCTTAATAAGATTCAAAAGCTTTCCACAGTCACAAAACTTGTAAAAGTCAGAGCCAGGAACTCAAACCCAGTTGTAAATGACTGAAATCCTTAGTTTCAGGTTTATTGGCAAACTCTTCTTGTGTGTGTGAAAGTTGTCATAAAACAGCTCACAAAGTCAAGTTTGACTAAAAAGGCTTAAGTGTTTGCATTTTAAACATGTTGAAATGTTCTTTGCTTCCCCAAAGACAAACAGTTCTTTTCTTTTTTAATTTTCCCATTATCTGGAGAGATACATAGAGGGAAATATTTCTCTAAATAAACTAAAGGTAGTAGTGTGAGCTTGGTGATAAGGTGGCAGCACATATCCGAGGTACAGGAACCAGTAAGTGAAAGGACCATGCTTTGCTGGAAAGCATATTTCCTACCTCAGTGGTTCTCAAAGTATGGACCCCAGACCTGAAGCATAAGCCTCACCTGGTAGATAGTCAGAAATGCACATTTTTGGATCATGACCCACTGAACTGAAAACTCCCTGATGAGACCTGCAATCTGTGGCTTATCAAGGCCTCCAAGTGATTTTCATATACTGCTGCTGCTGCTGCTAAGTTGCTTCAGTCATGTCTGACTCTGTACGACCCTATAGACGGCAGCCCACCAGGCTCTCCTATCCCTAGGATTCTCTAGGCAAGAACACTGGAGTGGGTTGCCATTTCCTTCTCAAATGCATGAAACTGAAAAGTGAAAGTGAAGTCGCTCAGTTGTGGCCGACTCTTAGCGACCTCATGGACTGCAGCCCACCAGGCTCCTCCATCCATGGGATTTTCCAGGCAAGGGTACTTGAGTGGGGTGCCATCACTTTCTCCGTCATATGCTGCATTCCCACCTAAAATGTCTGAGAACCACTGCTCTCCATAAAACGGACTCCTGCCACTCTGTTCCAGCTTCTTGCTACCAGGCANTCTTAGCGACCTCATGGACTGCAGCCCACCAGGCTCCTCCATCCATGGGATTTTCCAGGCAAGGGTACTTGAGTGGGGTGCCATCACTTTCTCCGTCATATGCTGCATTCCCACCTAAAATGTCTGAGAACCACTGCTCTCCATAAAACGGACTCCTGCCACTCTGTTCCAGCTTCTTGCTACCAGGCAGGGAATATGAATCCCAGGTCTCCAGTCTCTCCCAAGTTTAAGAGAGCTGGAAGTCTCTGTTATTCTCATTCTCCTAATTTTAAAATACTGCCTGAAATATTTTTAATACTCTATAAGTTAAGCAAAACATGTTTACAGGTGGGTTCTGGACTGCAGACCATGAGTTAATGACTCTTGACTAAAACTGAGTTATAGTAAATATTGGAGTTATTTTATTAATAGCTATATATTGAAATGTCAGTTAATTGGCCAAACAAATTGCAATCTCCTCTTCATTACAACTGCTTGTTGTTGGGAAAAATGTTGCCTACCTTACAATCACTGAATGGAGTTTAAATGTTTTGATCATTGAGCATTTGAGGCCTTATTGAAAGGACAGTGGAAAATTATTGACAGATTCAAATACAGCAATAATTCTCTAAAAGTTGAGTCTTTAAAGATGTTTGATTGTATTATGGACACTCAATGGGAAAGTGTAGATGCAGAGCAGAGTGATTAGAAAATTATTCCAGGAGTCCTAGTGGGAGATGGTGTTGGTAATAAAATTAAGGAAAATTAAACAGATTTAGTAAGCACTTCAGAGAAGGCAATGGCAACCCACTCCAGTACTCTTGCCTGGCAAATCCCATGGATGGAGGAACCCAGTAGGCTGCAGTCATGGGGTCACTAGGAGTCAGATATGACTGAATGACTTCACTTTTACTTTTCACTTTCATGCACTGGAGGAGGAAATGGCAACCCACTTCAGTGTTCTTGCCTGGAGAATCCCAGGGACAGAGGAGCTTTGTGGGCTGCTTTCTATGGGGTCACATGGAGTCAGACATGACTGAAGTGACTTAGCAGCAGCAGCAGTAAGCACTTGGGCTTCCCAGGTGATGCTAGTGGTAAAGAACCCACCAGCTAGTGCAGGTTAGAAGTAAGAGACACGGGTTCCATTCCTGGGTGAGGAAGATTCCGTGGAGGATGTCACAGCAAACCCACTCCAGTATTCATGCCTGGACACAGGAGCCTGGCAGGCTATAGTCCATAGGGTTGCAAAGAGTCAGACATGACTGAAGTGACTTAGCACATACTATAAGCATTTAGGAAGTTGAATTGATATGGCTTGTGGTTACTGGTCAGACTTCAATAAGTCAGAAGGCCCAGGTGCCATGGGCCATCACTGGAACTAGACTGCAGCATGCATGCTCCAGGTGACTCTAACTACTCACCCCAGTGCTCCAGAGAAGCCCAATTTTATTCCAGCTCCCTGCACCTGCTGCCTCCTTCACCCCATGCCTACACCATTCTCTGAAGTCCTAGGCCTCATACACCATATTTACAAATGCATATAAGGCCTTGAGAAAACAACCACCATTTACTAATCCTATATGAAACTACGCTGAGTTACAAAATAATCAACTTCTGGAAAATAGCCTGTCTACTTTAAGTTAGATATTCCTTGCCCTCTGTTCATTATAGGATATACTTAGAGCCCATTATTGCTTAGTTATTAATTCTAATAAAGTTCTGAACCTCTAAAACCATTTTTCTATGTCTCATTTTCCTTTATTAGCACAGTTTCATCATGCTGACCTGACAAATGTCTCCTTGCTCATCAATCAAAATCGAAGGCATAGTTTTGATGTTACATCTACATCGAAACACTGAACCTCTCAGTTTAAGATATATTTATAACTTGGGGTATTCTGAGTTTCCAGGGCAAAATAAATCAGCACCAACTATTTTTGTGCTCCATTATCATCCTAATGACAATATGGTAGAGAAACGGTCATAATCTGCTCATTTCTTTTAGGAATTCAGAATTTAGATTATTAATACTCGGCAAAAAGGATTATGGGCAGTACAAATAAAAAGAAATATTCATATTAGCTCAGGAATATAGGCAGCACATATCAACACAATGCCTAGTAGAGCATTTTTTTAAATACAATAATCATTTGGGAATTCTTCATCAGCTTAGAACCATCTTTTTCAACCTAGGAGTGATTATAAAGGGACTGGATCAATACAGCCTATACTCCCATTAAGATCTCATCCCGTTAAGATAATGGATGAAAATATGAAGCAAAATTAAGAATATATATTTTTACATCCTGTATAATGTTACATGTTTCCCTCCCATTCTCAGACCTACTACCCTAAGTTTAGCTTTCTTTGGTAGGTAAAGCTCAGGTACAATCTGTGGGTGAAATGGAGACAGCATGAGACCGACAGGGAATACAAGATTTAGGGCAGAAAAGGTGGCCCATCAACACTTCTTAGGTCCTGAGAAGAGCTCCCTTTCCCTTTTCATGATACTAGAAACCTAGGAAGATGGAAAGAAATATAGACAGATGTAAGATAGTTAGACTTGTTCCCTTGCTCAACAATACTGCAAAAGCAGTATTTAGTGAGATAAAGTCCTGTCCAAGGCATCCTGATGATGGCTGGCTATTTAGTGAGAAGAAACACTAGGACATGATCCAGATAAAGAAATGGACTTCCTGTTTGCACAGGAAAATTGAAGGTTTCATATCTTCTTTGCTGTGTGCTATCTTTTGCTGTAAACCTAAATGGAGTTATTCCCAGCTTAGTGGGATTAGGATTGAGGTGGGTGACAGATACAGCTTCCAATCATTCCCAGCGGTGAAAACAGTGAGCAAGAGTTCCACTACTACTGTGTCTTCCAGGATTATTAAAACAAAAAGACTTGGGATTTAGAATTGATGCTGGGAAAGTATTATCTTTATAAGAGATATAGAAGCTACATAGTAATAAAACAAATTGTAGGCAAAATTTATCACCTCCCTTGATGCCATTCCTTAAATAGCACTTACTTGGTTAATACTTAGTACTTTATATCAGTAACCATAGTGGCATATGGATTTTAATATTGCTGCTAAATTCCATACAATTGATAAATGCAAAGATGAATTAGCATTATTTCCTTTTCTCAACAGAACTAAGTTGGTGTGAAGTTGGACCACCCTGTACAACAGAACCAGAAATTTTTCCCTTTCAAGGTCATGGAGAAAGAAACTGAGCAAGGAAATTGAATTTAAATCTGAAAGACATGGGTCTAATACTTATCAAGCATGTCTACCTAGGCTAAAATATTTAATCCTTTCAAAGCCTTCTGAGGCATATGTGTGTGTGTGAGTGTGTTTGTGCACACTAAGTCACTTCAGTCATGTCTGACTCTTTGTGACCCTATGGACTGTAGCCCGCCAGGCTCTCTGTCCATGTGATTCTCCAGGTAAGAATACTGGAGTGGGTTGCCATGGCCTTCTCCAGGGGATATTCCCAATCCAGGGATCAAACCCATATCTCTTATGTCTCTTGCATTAGCAGATGGACGCTTTACTACTAGCACCATGTGGGAAACTCATCTGAGGCATAGGTGTTATTTTATGCTTTATAGGTAAAGAAACCGAGGCTTAGGAATTTAATTCGCTAACTGGAGGTGGCACAGCCAGAGAGTGGCAGGAGCCGGATGCAAACCTAGGTATATTTTATGTGTATATTTCTTATTCCAAATTCTGGACTCCTTCCTCAAGCATTTTAGTTAACACTGGAGCTATTTTACAGATAAGGAAGCCAATAATTAGCTTTTTCTATCCTTTGGCAGGTAAGAAAACTGCAGCTCAGAGTAAAGTTTTTTCCCAAAGTTACATAATTACTTAATGCCACAGAATTCAAACCTACTTTTTCACAACAGATTTGCTGCCAGGATAAAAGTATCACAACTAAATGTAAACTAAAATGGGAAAGAAAAAGACTCATGTCAATATCGTTCTCACTAAACATAGATTACAGCAAGTCTACACCACAAGGTCTACAAACATGGTGGTATCAACAAAAGAACCATAGGAAAAATTTGAGAAGGGGATGACTCATACAGGATAGGATTTCTTCAAGTATGCCTGGATCTTGGACAAAGTGAAAACTGCACATGGGCATGGTATCATCATTGAAATTTCCTGTAGAAATTCAAGACCAGCAAGTAGTCTCACTGATGCCCTGGAACACAGAGACTACCAAAAGCTTGACTATAGGCACACTTTAGGCTTACTGTGCTGTCCTGACTGTTGCTGCTGGTGTTGGTGAAGTTGAAGCAGGTATCTCCAAGAATGGGCAGACCCATGAGGGTGTTCTCTTCTGGCTTATAGACTGAGAGTAAAACAACTAATTATTGGTATTAAAATGGATTCCACTGAGACACCCGGCAGCCAGAAGGGATATGAGGAGATCGTTAAGGAAGTCAGCACCTACATTAAGAAAACTTGCAATAGCTCCAACATGTATCATTTGTACCAGTTTCTGTTTGGAATAGTGACAGCATGCTGCAGCCAAGTGCAAACACGCTTTGGCTCAAGTATTAGAAAGTCACTCATAAAGATGACAATGCCAATG
Source organism: Oreotragus oreotragus (assembly GCA_006410675.1). NCBI lineage: Eukaryota > Metazoa > Chordata > Mammalia > Artiodactyla > Bovidae > Oreotragus > Oreotragus oreotragus. The sequence goes on from SJYX01021097.1 coordinate 62,785, forward strand.
AAACCATGCTGCTTGAACCTCTGGATCCTGCCACCATCTCTTCCATCTGACAAACTCTTGCATCTACCCCCTCCAGAGTATCTACAAAATTGGTGGTATTGGTACTGTCCCTGTGGAGACAGGTGTTCTCGAACCCAGCATAATGGCCACATTTACTCTAGTCAATATTGCAACTGAAGTCAGATCTTTTGAAATGCATTGTAAAGCTCTGAGTGAACCACACAAATAGTGGAAAATTCTTAAAGAGATGCGAATACCAGATAACCTTACCTGTCTCCTGAGAAACCTGTATATGGGTCAAGAAACAACAGTTAGAATTGGACATAGATATATTCTTCTACCTAAAGAAACGAAAGACCTACATATAGAAAACTATAAAACACTGGTGAAAGAAATCAGACGACACTAATAGATGGAGAAATATACCATGTTCATGGATCAGAAGAATACATATAGTGAAAATGAGTATGCTACCCCAAAGCAATCTACAGATTCAATGCGATCCCTATCAAGCTACCAATGGTATTTTTCAGAGAGCTAGAACAAATAATTTCACAATTTGTATGGAAATACAAAAAACCTTGAATAGCCAAAGCAATCTTGAGAAAGAAGAATGGAACTGGAGGAATCAACCTGCCTGACTTCAGGCTCTACTACAAAGCCACAGTCATCAAGACAGTATGGTACTGGCACAAAGACAGAAATATAGATCAATGGAACAAAATAGAAAGCCCAGAGATAAATCCACACACATATGGACACCTTATCTTTGACAAAGGAGGCAAGAATATACAATGGAGTAAAGACAATCTCTTTAACAAGTGGTGCTGGGAAAACTGGTCAACCACTTGTAAAAGAATGAAACTAGAACACTTTTTAACACCATACACAAAAATAAACTCAAAAAGGGAGATTTTAAAATAGCTTTATTTTATGCTTTTTCTCAGGCTGATGTAAACATTATTATTGTCACAAAGGAGAAGAAAGGCTGACATACTTGATGGAACAATTTTAGTTATGGAGTGAATGGGAGTCAACTGACTTTATCTGACTTGTCTCTCCAGTGTCTGCTCAGCTTTCATATAACCCCATAAAATAGCATAGTTCTAGTTTTCTAGAATTCTTCTCATTAGGAAAAGTTTTTAAAGATCCTTTTGGAAACTTGTTTGAAAACTTATGTTACTTGATGTGATGAGGTTTTCCTAGGGGTGGGGATTTTCCAGAATAAGACATAGATCAACAAGTATACAGCTTTCTCTGGTCCCTTTTATGATCCTGATGTGGATGAGCCATTTCTTAACTTGAAGTTAGAAAAAAGAGGAAGGGAGGGAAAAAAAGTAAAGTTAAAATAATAGAATATAAAGGAAAGGACGAAAGTAAAAGAGCAAGTAAAGGAAAGAAGAGGAGAGAAGATGAAACAAAAGAAAGGAAAGAAAAACTAAGTCCTCAGATTTAAAGACACCCAAGTACCCCAGCTCTACTTTCTTCCTCTAAGACAGATGAACTTCTTTTAAAGATTCCTCTCTGTCAGGCAGTTCAGTTCAGTTCAGTCCTCAGTCATGTCTGTCATGTTCAAGCCTCAGTCCTCAGGCTTCCCCTCCATCATCTGTTCCTGAGCTTGCTTGAACTCATGTCCATCAGGTCAGTGATGCCATCCAACCATCTCATCCTCTGTCGTCCCCTTCTCCTCCTGTCTTTAATCTCCCCCAACATCAGGGTCTTTTCAAATAAGTCAGTTCTTTGCATCCGGTGGACAAAGTATTGGNGTTCCTGAGCTTGCTTGAACTCATGTCCATCAGGTCAGTGATGCCATCCAACCATCTCATCCTCTGTCGTCCCCTTCTCCTCCTGTCTTTAATCTCCCCCAGCATCAGGGTCTTTTCAAATAAGTCAGTTCTTTGCATCCAGTGGACAAAGTATTGGAGCTTCAGCTTCAACATCAGTCCTTCCAATGAATATTCGGAAATGATTTGCTTTAGGATTGACTGGTTGGATCTCCTTGCAGTCCAAGGGACTCTCAAGAATCTTCTCCAACATCACTATTCAAAAGCATCAGTTCTCTGGTGCTCAGCTTTCTTTATGGTCCAACTCTCACATTCATACATGGCTACTGAAAAAACCATAGCTTTGACTAGATGGACCTTTGTTGGCAAAGTTATATTTCTGCTTTTAAATATGATGTCTAGGTTGTCATAGCTTTTCTTCCAAGGAGTAAGGGTCTTTTAGTTTCATGGCTGCAGTCACCATCTGCAGTGTTTTTGGAGCCCAAGAAAATAAAGTCTGTCACTGTTTCTATTTTTTCCCCATCTATGTGCCATGAAGTGATGGGACTGGATGCCATAATCTTCATTTTTTGAATGTCGAGTTTTAAGCCAACTTTTTCACTCTCCTCTTTCACTTTCATCAAGAGGCTCTTTATTTCTTCTTTGCTTTCTGCCATAAGGGTAGTGTCATCTGTATATCTGAGGTTATTGATATTTCTCTTGTCAGTCTTGATTCCAGCTTGTGCTTCATCCAGCCTGGCATTTTTCATGATGTATTCTGCATATAAGTTAAATAAGCAGGGTAACAATATACAGCCTTGATGTACTCCTTTCCCAATTTCAAACCAGTCTGTTGTTCCATGTCTGGTTCTAACTGTTGCTCTTGAGCTGTATACAGATTTCTCAGGAGGCAGGTAAGGTGGTCTGGTATTCCTCTGTCAGGCAACAGGGTGAATAAATACAAAGTTTTCCATGACATGGAGCTTTTAATTTTTTAATAATGCAAAGTGGATGAATGATCTTTTAGCCTTGTTGTTTTTTTTTTTAACATGTGAGCCTCCAAATTTTGACCTAAAACATTGCTTTTTTTCTTTTTGGATCATGTCTCCATTTATGGCCCCTGTAATCTGAAATTTTTCCTCTTAAATTCAGTATTATTGTTTCTATCTTATTTAAATAACCTTTGGTGATTTCATCAATCTATTGAAATACTTGAAATATATGACAAAATGTTAATAATTCAGAATAAGAACATTTTATTCTTTGTTTTCTTTTCTTTCTACAGTTTAAAGCTAGAAACTTCTCATCAAGAAGCCATCAAAGCATTGCTAGATATGAGATAGCCAGTTATTAGTAATGATGACTCAGGAAGAGACCATTTACAGACACAAGATCAAAGTGTGAGATTAAAGTATTTCATAAGCTCATAGTGTCTTCCCCTCAAACAGATGTCCTCTCCAAAATGCCTGTCTTTTCCACCTGACTCTCCCATGAATCTTGATTTTCTGAAAGATGCCCCAACATAAAGGATCCAAAATACTCTAGATGTGGAACACATCTGCAGAAAGTCCTCTGGCTTTGTGCCTCAACACTGGATGGGCCACTATGGAGTGACTCTGCAATTTATCACTGAGACTAGGGCATTTTTGAAAGTGAAAGGGAGAGCTACCTATAATTATCCAGGACAGCATAAACTGAGATTATCTCACAGGAATTTGGCTGAATTATTAAGCAATTGGA
>SJYX01021097.1:70073-83352 GCA_006410675.1 Oreotragus oreotragus
TCAATAAAGCAGAAATAGATGTTTTTCTGGAACTCTGTTGCTTTTTCCATGATCCAGTGGATGTTGGCAGTTTGATCTCTGGTTCCTCTGCCTGTTCTAAAACCAGCTTGAACATTAGAGAGGTTAGAAATTATGAAAATAACTGGCCAAATAAATGAATGAATAAAATGATACAAAGCCCAACACATCTCATTCATAAGATGAACAGAATCCTGTGTATATTACCATCAGGGTTTTTAGAACATTGCCAGTTTGAAAAATATTCTTAGCTAATTTACAGTTCCTGCACCTATTTTACTTTTATAGCATCATAATGGCAACCCACTCCAGTATTCTTGCCTGGAAAATCCCATGGATGGAGGAACCTGGTTAGGCTACAGCCCATGGGGTCGCAAAGAGTAGGACATGACTGAGCGACTTCACTCACTCAAAGATAACAATGATAAAGATAACAAAGATAAAATGGTTCTCTGAGGAGGCCTTACAAATAGATTTGAATAAAGAGAAGCAAAGGCAAAGTAGAAAAGGGAAGACATACCCGTTTGAATGCAGAGTTCCAGAGAATAGCAAGGAGAGGTAAGAAAGCCTTCCTCAGCAATCAATACAAAGAAATAAAGGAAAACAATACACTGGGAAAGACTAGAGATCTCTTCAAGAAAATCAGAGATACCAAGGGAACATTTCATGCCAAGATGGGCACAATAAAGGACAGAAACCGTATGGACCTAACAGAAGCAGAAGATATAGCAAGCATACACAGAAGAACAATACAATAAAGATATTCATGACCCAGATAATCACGATGGTGTGATCACTCACCTACAGCCAGACATCCTGGAATGCGAAATCAAGTGGGCCTTAGGAAGCATCACTAAGAACAAAGCTAGCGGAAGTGATGGATTCCAGTTGAGCTATTTCAAATTCAAGATGTTGCTGTGAAAGTGCTGCACTCAATAGGCCAGAAAATTTGGAAGATTCAGCAGTGGCCACAGGACTGGAAAAGGTCAGTTTTCATTCCAGTCCCAAAGAAAGGCAATGCCAAAGAATGCTCAAACTACCACACCATTTCACTCATCTCACACACTAGTAAAGTAATACTCAAAATTCTCCAAGTCAGGCTTCAACAGTACGTGAACTGTGAACTTCCAGATGTTCAAGCTGGATTCAGAAAAGGCAGAGGAACCAGAGATCAAATTGCCGATATCTGCTGGATCACCAAAAAAGCAAGAGCGTTCCAGAAAAACATCTATTTCTGCTTTGTTGAGTATGCCAAAGCCTTTGACTGTGTGAATCACAATAAACTGTGGAAAATTCTGAAAGAGATGGGAATATCAGACCACCTGACCTGCCTCTTGAGAAATCTGTATGCAGATCAGGAAACAACAGTTAGAATTGAACATGGAACAACATACTTGTTCCAAATCGGGAAAGGAATTCATCAAGGCTGTGTATTGTCACCCTACTTATTTAACTTATATGCAGAGTACATCATGAGAAATGCTGGGCTGGATGAAGCACAAGCTGCAATCAAGACTGATGGGAGAAATACCAATAACCTCAGATATGCAGATGACACCATGTTTATGGCAGAAAGCAAAGAAGAACTAAAGAGCCTCTTGATGAAAGTGGAAGAAGAGAGTGAAAAAGTTGGCTTAAAGTTCAACATTCAGAAAACAAAGATCATGGCATCTGGTCCCATGACTTCATGGCAAATAGATGGGAAAACAGTGACAGACTTTATTTTGGGGGGCTCCAAAATCACTGCAGATGGTGACTGCAGCCATGAAATTAAAAGATGCTTACTTCTTGGAAGAACAGCTATGACCAACCTAGACAGCATATTTAAAAGCAGAGACATTACTTTGCCAACAAAGGTCCATCTAGTCAAAGCTATGGTTTTTCCAGTAGTCATGTATGAATGTGAGAGTTGGACTATAAAGAAAGCTGAGCACTGAAGAACTGATGCTTTTGAATTGTGATGTCGGAGAAGACTATTTGAGAGTCCCTTGGACTGCAAGGAGATCCAACCAGTCCATCTTAAAGGAAATCAGTCCTGAATATTCATTGGGAGAACTGATTCTGAAGCTGAAACTCCAATACTTTGGCCACCTGATGCGAAGAACTGACTCATTTGAAAAGACCCCGATGCTGGGAAAGATTAAAGGCAGGAGGAGAAGGGGACGACAGAGGGTGAGATGGTTGGATGGCATCACCAACTCAGTAGACATGAATTGAGTAACCTCTAGGAGATCGTGATGTACAGGGAGGCCTGGTGTGCTCCAGTCCATGGGGTCGCAAAGAGTTGGACACGACTGAGTGACTGAACTAAACTGAAAGATAGCAAGTTCCAGCAAGTAAGAGAGCTCAGCAACACTACTGTGGATAACTTCTCCACATAAGAAAATGTACGTAGCTTTCCAGTCATACATTTGTTTTTAGTGAAAGGAGTTCTTACATTACTATTTAGTAATTTCACTTCTAATAATGTATTTTATGGAAATAGACCTGGACTTGTACTCTTTGCGTAGACCTGTAATTAGATGCTGGCTGTTCTGGGGAGGGTTTGAGACCCGCAGCTGTAGGTTTTTACAGCCAAGTGCAATCCCCAGGCAGGGGCTCAGGTAGCTGTATAACCTTGAGCAAGTTACTTTAGCCTCTCTAGTTCTCTGCTTTCTTATGTTAAAATGGGGATTAGTAATAACCACCTTATTTACTATGCGTGGTTATTGCGGGAAATCACTGAAATGCCACTGTGTCTCAAAACACAAAACATGAAATATGAGAGAAGATGTGCTCAGTCCTACTTCTGGTTGGACAGTCAGTGAGGACATTATCTTTTTTTCTTTTTTTTTCTGAACTTTATTTATTTGATTTTTGGCTGTTCTGGGTTCCATTGCTTTGCAAGGGCTTTCTCTAGCTGTGGAGGGCAAGGGCTACTCTTTGCTGTGGGTGCACTGTGCAGTGGCTTCTCCTGTTGCAGGGCATGGGCTCTAGGTGGGTGGGCTTTAGCAGTTGCAGCTCATGGGCTTAATTGCTCCATGGCATGTGGGATCTTCCTGGTTCAGGGATCGAACCTGTGTCCTCTGTATTGGCAGGTAGATTCTTATCTACTGTACCCCCTGGGAAGTCCCAGACGTGATCTTTTTAAAGGAGGTCTTTCAGTAACCACACTTTGGCTTTGGAGAGGTTCATAAATATAGAACATGTTGAACACATTTATTTTCTTTAGTGTGGGACACTATCTTTAAAAGAATAAATATGATGATTAATTCCTATCCATCTTACACTGGGCATAATAGCAAACAGATTCTAAAATGGTCTCAAATTATCTCCGTTCCCTCTTCATGGGATGTTTAATTTCCTCTCCTTGAATATAGGCAGAAACTGGGATTTGCTCGTAACCAATAGAATATGGCAAAGAGGATGATTCGTCACTTATGTGATTGTGTTACTTAAGATCATAACTTTCGCCTTGTTTGCAGACTTTCCCCATTAACTCTCTTCCTTGCTGACCTCATGAAGTCAGCTGCCCTGTTGGAAAAGGCCACGTAGCAAGAAACCAAGAACAGACACTGTGTAATAGCCAGCAAGAAACAGAGGCCCTCAGTTTGATAGCCCACAAGGAACAGAAGGTGGTTCTGTCAACAACCATGTGAGTTTAGAAGCAGTTCCTTCCCCAGCTGAACCTCCGTGAGGTGCAGCCACAGCTGCCGCTGACTGCAGCCTTGCAGAGAACCCACTTAGGCTCTGGACTTCTGACCACCAGAAACTGAGATAATAAATATGTGTTTTTCAAAGTTGTTGTATTTGTGATAATATAGTTACATAGCAATAGATGACTAGGTAATACTTATATACAAGGTAATAAAATTATATACTTTAAAAGGCATATATTCCTGAACTATTTCTCAGAAATGGACATTTTATAAACTGAGCCAATTATTTATTCATTCTCAAATTGTGCCCACATCACTGACTGGTACTCTCACCAGTACACTAATCAACACAATAGGGTTCACTCCAAGAGTTCCAGGAAAAGCTGCAATGAACTCAAACCTGGGGGTAGATTCCATACTCAGTGTTTATCAGTTATGTAACCCTGAGAGAGCCATATAACCTTTCTGGGCTACAGCTCCATTATATTTACAGTGAGATAATGTTTCCTTTACAGGATTTTGTGAGAATTAAACATGCTGATGGAATTTAACTGAACTGACATGAACTCAATAGGCAATGCAGAGGAACAGCATATCACAAAACTGAGAGAAACTAACTTCAGTAGAGGAGGATGTGAAATTTGGGGCCCACTCAGCCTTCTGAAAGGTGTAAAGTGATGTCCATGTTAGTGATTTCAGTATGCACATTGTCTGACTAAAATGTGCTTTTATTTATTTAACAAATATTAATCACCCATTATATATCAGTCACACTCTGTGATGTTAAAGGTTTGCTAAAGTTCAACAGATTTAAATTCAGGGACAGGTTTTCATTAGCTCTGGCTTCATGAGATTATTTTTTTCAGTCAAGATTATTGAAGTACGATGGTATACTATTCAGCAATAAAAAGAACAAACCAGTGATAGATGAAACAACTTGAATGAATCACAAATCACTGTGTGATTTTGAATGAAAGAAACCACACAAACACAGTACTTATTGTATGAGTGCATCCACATAAAAATCTATAAAGTACAAACAATTGAGAGTGGTTACCTGGGAATGAGAGCAAATTAAGAGATGAATTGAACTGGGTTTGAAGAAATTCTGGAAAGCAGTAGAAGTATTTGGTATTTTGGTTGATTGGCTAATGGCTTCTTAAATATAGAAATATATCAAAGTTCATCAGATAATACACTTCACAGGCATGCCTTGATTTATTTGTTTTGCTTTATTGTTTCACATGTGTGCTGTGCTCAGTCATTCAATTATGTCTGATTCTTTGTGGCCCTACGGACTGTAGCCCAACAGGCTCCTCTGTCCATGGAATTTTCCAGGCAAGAATACTGGAGCAGGCTGCCATTTCCTACTCCAAAGGATCTTCCCCACCCAGGGATCAAACCTGAGACTCTTGCATCTCCTGCATTGGCAGGCAGCAATTTTACCACTGGTGCTGCCTAGGAAACCCCTTACAATTCATATTGGGTGTTTTTTTGTTTGTTTGCTTTACTACATAGGTTTGCAGTAACCCTTCATCAAGCAAAACTATTGGCGCTATTCTTCCAATAGCATTTGCTCACTTCAAGTCTATGTGTCACAGTTTGGTAATATGTGTCTTCTTGTCACATTGTGGTAATTCTTAATTCATTTTTGAATGAATTCTTCCATTCATTTTGATAATTCTTGCAATATTTCATTTTTCATGATTATTTTATTTGCTATGGTAATCTGTGATTAGTGATATCTGGTGTTCCTACTGTAATTATTTTTGGGCACCAGGAGTCACATCCATTTAAGACAGTAAACTTAGTTGATAAGCGTTGTATTTGTTCAGATTGCTCCACAGACTGGCTGTTTCCTATCTCTCTTCCTCTCCTCAGGCCTCCTTATCGCCTGAGACACAACAATATTGAAATTAGACCAATTAATAATACTACAATGGCTTTTAAGTGTTCAAGTGAAAGGAAGAGTAGTAAATCTCTCACTTTAAGTCAAAAACTACAGATAATTAAGATTAGTGAGGAAGACAAGTCGATATCAAAGACAGGCTGAAAACTAGGCCTCTTGCACCAGTCAGCCAAGTTGTGAAAACAAAGGAAAAGTTCTTGTAGGAAATGAACAGTGCTACTCCAATGAACACATAAATGATAAGAAGGTGAAACAGCGTTACTGCTGAAATGGCAGAACATTTTAGAGGTCTCAATATAAAATCAAGTTGGCAAGAATACACAGAAGAACAATACAAAATAGATCTTCACCACCCAGATAAGCATGGTGGTGTGATCACTCACCTACAGCCAGACATCCTGGAATGCGAAGGCAAGTGGGCCTTAGGAAGCATTACTAAGAACAAAGCTAGAGGAAGTGATGGGATTCCAGTTGAGCTAATTCAAATTCTAAAAGATAATGCTGTGAAAGTGCTGCACTCAACAGGCCAGAAAATTTGGAAAACTCAGCAGTGGCCACAGGAATGGAAAAGGTCAGTTTTCATTCCAACCCCAAAGAAAGACAATGACAAACAATGATTAACTACCACACTATCACACTCATCTCACACACTGGTAAAGTAATGCTCAAAGTTCTCCAAGTCAGGCTTCAACGGTAAGTGAACTGTGAACTTCCAGATGTTCAAGCTAGATTCAGAAAAGGCAGAGGAACCAGAGATCAAGTTGCCAATATCCATTGGATCACCGAAAAGCAAGAGAATTCCAGAAAAACATCTGTTTCTGCTTTATTGACTATGCCAAAGCCTTTGACTGTGTGGATCAACAACAAACTGGAAAATTCTGAAAGAGATGGGAATACCAGACCACTTGACCTGCCTCCTGAGAAATCTGTAGGCAGGTCAGGAAACAACAGTTAGAACTGGACATGGAACTATAGACTGGTTCCAAATTGAGAAAGGAATACATCAAGGCTGTGTATTGTCACCCTGCTTATTTAACTTATATGCAGAGTACATCATGAGAAATGATGGGCTGGATGAAGCATAAGCTGGAATCAAGATTGATGGGAGAAATACCAATAACATCAGATATGCAGATAACACCATGTTATGGCAGAAAGTGAAGAAGAACTAAAGAGCCTCTGCAGATGATAATTGCAGCCAAGACATTAAAAGACACTTAACTCCAATACTTTGGCCACCTGATGCGAAGAACTGACTCATTTGAAAAGACCCCGATGCTGGGAAAGATTAAAGGCAGGAGGAGAAGGGGACGACAGAGGGTGAGATGGTTGGATGGCATCACCAACTCAGTAGACATGAATTGAGTAACCTCTAGGAGATCGTGATGTACAGGGAGGCCTGGTGTGCTCCAGTCCATGGGGTCGCAAAGAGTTGGACACGACTGAGTGACTGAACTAAACTGAAAGATAGCAAGTTTCAGCAAATAAGAGAGCTCAGCAACACTACTGTGGATAACTTCTCCACATAAGAAAATGTACGTAGCTTTCCAGTCATACATTTGTTTTTAGTGAAAGGAGTTCTTACATTACTATTTAGTAATTTCACTTCTAATAATGTATTTTATGGAAATAGACCTGGACTTGTACTCTTTGCGTAGACCTGTAATTAGATGCTGGCTGTTCTGGGGAGGGTTTGAGACCCGCAGCTGTAGGTTTTTACAGCCAAGTGCAATCCCCAGGCAGGGGCTCAGGTAGCTGTATGACCTTGAGCAAGTTACTTTAGCCTTTCTAGTTCTCTGCTTTCTTATGTTAAAATGGGGATTAGTAATAACCACCTTATTTACTATGCGTGGTTATTGCGGGAAATCACTGAAATGCCACTGTGTCTCAAAACACAAAACATGAAATATGAGAGAAGATGTGCTCAGTCCTACTTCTGGTTGGACAGTCAGTGAGGACATTATCTTTTTTTCTTTTTTTTTCTGAACTTTATTTATTTGATTTTTGGCTGTTCTGGGTTCCATTGCTTTGCAAGGGCTTTCTCTAGCTGTGGAGGGCAAGGGCTACTCTTTGCTGTGGGTACACTGTGCAGTGGCTTCTCCTGTTGCAGGGCATGGGCTCTAGGTGGGTGGGCTTTAGCAGTTGCAGCTCATGGGCTTAATTGCTCCATGGCATGTGGGATCTTCCTGGTTCAGGGATCGAACCTGTGTCCTCTGTATTGGCAGGTAGATTCTTATCTACTGTACCCCCTGGGAAGTCCCAGACGTGATCTTTTTAAAGGAGGTCTTTCAGTAACCACACTTTGGCTTTGGAGAGGTTCATAAATATAGAACATGTTGAACACATTTATTTTCTTTAGTGTGGGACACTATCTTTAAAAGAATAAATATGATGATTAATTCCTATCCATCTTACACTGGGCATAATAGCAAACAGATTCTAAAATGGTCTCAAATTATCTCCGTTCCCTCTTCATGGGATGTTTAATTTCCTCTCCTTGAATATAGGCAGAAACTGGGATTTGCTCGTAACCAATAGAATATGGCAAAGAGGATGATTCGTCACTTATGTGATTGTGTTACTTAAGATCATAACTTTCGCCTTGTTTGCAGACTTTCCCCATTAACTCTCTTCCTTGCTGACCTCATGAAGTCAGCTGCCCTGTTGGAAAAGGCCACGTAGCAAGAAACCAAGAACAGACACTGTGTAATAGCCAGCAAGAAACAGAGGCCCTCAGTTTGATAGCCCACAAGGAACAGAAGGTGGTTCTGTCAACAACCATGTGAGTTTAGAAGCAGTTCCTTCCCCAGCTGAACCTCCGTGAGGTGCAGCCACAGCTGCCGCTGACTGCAGCCTTGCAGAGAACCCACTTAGGCTCTGGACTTCTGACCACCAGAAACTGAGATAATAAATATGTGTTTTTCAAAGTTGTTGTATTTGTGATAATATAGTTACATAGCAATAGATGACTAGGTAATACTTATATACAAGGTAATAAAATTATATACTTTAAAAGGCATATATTCCTGAACTCTTTCTCAGAAATGGACATTTTATAAACTGAGCCAATTATTTATTCATTCTCAAATTGTGCCCACATCACTGACTGGTACTCTCACCAGTACACTAATCAACACAATAGGGTTCACTCCAAGAGTTCCAGGAAAAGCTGCAATGAACTCAAACCTGGGGGTAGATTCCATACTCAGTGCTTATCAGTTATGTAACCCTGAGAGAGCCATATAACCTTTCTGGGCTACAGCTCCATTATATTTACAGTGAGATAATGTTTCCTTTACAGGATTTTGTGAGAATTAAACATGCTGATGGAATTTAACTGAACTGACATGAACTCAATAGGCAATGCAGAGGAACAGCATATCACAAAACTGAGAGAAACTAACTTCAGTAGAGGAGGATGTGAAATTTGGGGCCCACTCAGCCTTCTGAAAGGTGTAAAGTGATGTCCATGTTAGTGATTTCAGTATGCACATTGTCTGACTAAAATGTGCTTTTATTTATTTAACAAATATTAATCACCCATTATATATCAGTCACACTCTGTGATGTTAAAGGTTTGCTAAAGTTCAACAGATTTAAATTCAGGGACAGGTTTTCATTAGCTCTGGCTTCATGAGATTATTTTTTTCAGTCAAGATTATTGAAGTACGATGGTATACTATTCAGCAATAAAAAGAACAAACCAGTGATAGATGAAACAACTTGAATGAATCACAAATCACTGTGTGATTTTGAATGAAAGAAACCACACAAACACAGTACTTATTGTATGAGTGCATCCACATAAAAATCTATAAAGTACAAACAATTGAGAGTGGTTACCTGGGAATGAGAGCAAATTAAGAGATGAATTGAACTGGGTTTGAAGAAATTCTGGAAAGCAGTAGAAGTATTTGGTATTTTGGTTGATTGGCTAATGGCTTCTTAAATGTAGAAATATATCAAAGTTCATCAGATAATACACTTCACAGGCATGCCTTGATTTATTTGTTTTGCTTTATTGTTTCACATGTGTGCTGTGCTCAGTCATTCAATTATGTCTGATTCTTTGTGGCCCTACGGACTGTAGCCCAACAGGCTCCTCTGTCCATGGAATTTTCCAGGCAAGAATACTGGAGCAGGCTGCCATTTCCTACTCCAAAGGATCTTCCCCACCCAGGGATCAAACCTGAGACTCTTGCATCTCCTGCATTGGCAGGCAGCAATTTTACCACTGGTGCTGCCTAGGAAACCCCTTACAATTCATATTGGGTGTTTTTTTGTTTGTTTGCTTTACTACATAGGTTTGCAGTAACCCTTCATCAAGCAAAACTACTGGCGCTATTCTTCCAACAGCATTTGCTCACTTCAAGTCTATGTGTCACAGTTTGGTAATATGTGTCTTCTTGTCACATTGTGGTAATTCTTAATTCATTTTTGAATGAATTCTTCCATTCATTTTGATAATTCTTGCAATATTTCATTTTTCATGATTATTTTATTTGCTATGGTAATCTGTGATTAGTGATATCTGGTGTTCCTACTGTAATTATTTTTGGGCACCAGGAGTCACATCCATTTAAGACAGTAAACTTAGTTGATAAGCGTTGTATTTGTTCAGATTGCTCCACAGACTGGCTGTTTCCTATCTCTCTTCCTCTCCTCAGGCCTCCTTATCGCCTGAGACACAACAATATTGAAATTAGACCAATTAATAATACTACAATGGCTTTTAAGTGTTCAAGTGAAAGGAAGAGTAGTAAATCTCTCACTTTAAGTCAAAAACTACAGATAATTAAGATTAGTGAGGAAGACAAGTCGATATCAAAGACAGGCTGAAAACTAGGCCTCTTGCACCAGTCAGCCAAGTTGTGAAAACAAAGGAAAAGTTCTTGTAGGAAATGAACAGTGCTACTCCAATGAACACATAAATGATAAGAAGGTGAAACAGCGTTACTGCTGAAATGGCAGAACATTTTAGAGGTCTCAATATAAAATCAAGTTGGCAAGAATACACAGAAGAACAATACAAAATAGATCTTCACCACCCAGATAAGCATGGTGGTGTGATCACTCACCTACAGCCAGACATCCTGGAATGCGAAGGCAAGTGGGCCTTAGGAAGCATTACTAAGAACAAAGCTAGAGGAAGTGATGGGATTCCAGTTGAGCTAATTCAAATTCTAAAAGATGATGCTGTGAAAGTGCTGCACTCAATAGGCCAGAAAATTTGGAAAACTCAGCAGTGGCCACAGGAATGGAAAAGGTCAGTTTTCATTCCAACCCCAAAGAAAGACAATGACAAACAATGATTAACTACCACACTATCACACTCATCTCACACACTGGTAAAGTAATGCTCAAAGTTCTCCAAGTCAGGCTTCAACGGTAAGTGAACTGTGAACTTCCAGATGTTCAAGCTAGATTCAGAAAAGGCAGAGGAACCAGAGATCAAATTGCCAATATCCATTGGATCACCGAAAAGCAAGAGAATTCCAGAAAAACATCTGTTTCTGCTTTATTGACTATGCCAAAGCCTTTGACTGTGTGGATCAACAACAAACTGGAAAATTCTGAAAGAGATGGGAATACCAGACCACTTGACCTGCCTCCTGAGAAATCTGTAGGCAGGTCAGGAAACAACAGTTAGAACTGGACATGGAACTATAGACTGGTTCCAAATTGAGAAAGGAATACATCAAGGCTGTGTATTGTCACCCTGCTTATTTAACTTATATGCAGAGTACATCATGAGAAATGATGGGCTGGATGAAGCATAAGCTGGAATCAAGATTGATGGGAGAAATACCAATAACATCAGATATGCAGATAACACCATGTTATGGCAGAAAGTGAAGAAGAACTAAAGAGCCTCTGCAGATGATAATTGCAGCCAAGACATTAAAAGACACTTGCTGTTTGGAAGAAGAGATATGACCAATCTAGACAGCATATTAAAAAGCAGAAACATTGCTTTGCCAACAAAGGTCCGTCTAGTCAAAGCTATGGTTTTTCCAGTAGTCATGTATGGAGGTGAGAGTTGAACTATAAAGAAATATGCTTTTGGACTGTGGTGTTGGAGAAGACTCTTGAGAGTCCCTTGGACTGCAAGGAGATCCAACCAAAGAATTGATGCTTTTGGACTGTGGTGTTGGAGCAGACTCTTGAGAGTCCCTTGGACTGCAAGGAGATCCAACCAGTCCATCCTAAAGGAAATATTCCAGACTGATTTCCTGAATATTCATTAGAAGGACTGATTCTGAAACTGAAACTCCAATCCTTTGGCCACCGAATGCAAAGAACTGACTCATTTGAAAAGACCCTGATGTTGGGAAAGATTGAAGGTAGGAGGAGAAGGGGATGACAAAGAATGAGATGGTTTGATGGTATCACCGACTCAATGGACATGAGTTTGAGTAAACTCCGGGAGATGGTGATGGACAGGGAAGCCTCAGTTCAGTTCAGTTAGTTGCTCAGTAGTGTCCGACTCTTTGTAACCCCATGAATCGCAGCACGCCAGGCCTCCCTGTCCATCACCAACACCTGGAGTTCACTCAGACTCACGTCCATCGAGTCCGTGATGCCAAGGTAGGAGGAGAAGGCCACGACAGAGGATGGGATGACTGGATGGCATCAGTGACTTGATGGACGTGAGTCTGAGTGAACTCCAGGTGTTGGTGATGGATAGGGAGGCCTGGCATGCTGCCATTCATGAGGTCACAAAGAGTCGGAAAGGACTGAGTAACTGAACTGAACTGAACTAATGAAATAGTGACTTTAAGCTGAAGCCAGTGCTCAAGTCCAAGTCCTTTAAAAATTATGCTAAATTGATTCTTCCTGTTTTCTATGAATGAAACAACAAAGCCTGATGACAGCACATCTGTTTACAACATGTTTTGCTGACTACTTCAAGCCCACTGTTGAGACCTATTGCTCAGGAAATAAAAAATGTTTCCTTTAAAAATAGTACCACTCACTGAAAATGCACTTGGTCACCCAAGAACTCTGATGAGCTGTACAATGAGATTCATGTTTTTTTCATATCTTTTACCACCTGACCTGCCTCTTGAGAAATCTGTATGCAGGTCAGGAAGCAGCAGTTAGAACTGGACATGGAACAACAGACTGGTTCCAAATAGGAGAAGGAGTACATCAAGGCTGTATATTGTCACCCTGCTTATTTAACTTACATGTAGAGTACATCATGAGAAACGCTGGACTGGAAGAAACAGAAGCTGGAATCAAAATTGCCAGGAGAAATATCAATAACCTCAGATATGCAGATGACACTACCCTTATGGCAGAAAGTGAAGAGGAACTAAAAAGCCTCTTGATGAAAGTGAAAGTGGAGAGTGAAAAGGTTGGCCTAAAGCTAAACTGCAGTCCATGGGGTCGCTAACAGTCGGACAGACTGAGTGACTTCACTTTCACTTTTCTCTTTCATGCATTGGAGAAGGAAAACCCACTGCAGTATTCTTGCCTGGAGAATCCCAGGGATAGGGGAACCTGGTGGGCTGCCGTCTATGAGGTCACACAGAGTTGGACACGACTGAAGTGACTTAGCAGCAGCAGCAAAGCTAAACATTCAGAAAACAAAGATCATGGCATGTGGTCCCATCACTTCATGGGAAATAGATGGGGAAACAGTAGAAACAGTGTCAGACTTTATTTTGTGGGGCTCCAAAATCACTGCAGATGGTGACTGCAGCCATGA
>SJYX01021097.1:85486-115519 GCA_006410675.1 Oreotragus oreotragus
TTGGGCTCCAAAATCACTGCAGATGGTGACTGCAGCCATGAAATTAAAAGACGCTTACTCCTTGGAAGAAAAGTTATGACCAACCTAGATAGTATATTCAAAAGCAGAGACATTACTTTGCCGACTAAGGTCCATCTAGTCAAGCTATGGTTTTTCCAATGGTCATGTATGGATGTGAGAATTGGACTGTGAAGAAGGCTGAGTGCTGAAGAATTGATGCTTATGAACTGTGGTGTTGGAGAAGACTCTTAAGAGTCCCTTGGACTGCAAAGAGATCCAACCAGTCCATTCTGAAGGAGATCAACCGTGGGATTTCTTTGGAAGGAATGATGCTAAAGCTGAAACTCCAGTACTTTGGCCACCTCATGTGAAGAGTTGACTCATTGGAAAAGACTCTGATGCTGGGAGGGATTTGGGGCAGGAGGAGAAGGGGATGACTGAGGATGAGATGGCTGGATGGCATCACGGACTCAATGGACATGAGTTTGCGTGAACTCCGGAAGTTGGTGATAGACAGGGAGGCCTGGCGTGCTGGGATTCATGGGGTCGCAAAGAGTTGGACATGACTGAGCGACTGAACTGAACTGAACTGAACACAGCATCCATTCCACAGTAAGTGGATCAAGGAGTCATTTCAACTTTCAAGTTTTATTGTTTTTTTGTATGCTATGAAATTTGGAAGAAGTTGATTCCATGCCCCATAAATGACATGGATGACTTTGGGCTTCAAGACTTCAGTGAAGGAAGTCATTGCAAATGTGCTAGAAATGGCAAAAGAACTAGAATTAGAAGTGGAACCTGAAGACATGACTGAACTGCTGCAATCTCATGATGAAGCTTGAATGAATGAGGAGTAGCTTCTTGTGGATGAGCAAAGAAAGTGGTTTCATAAGATGGAATCTACTCCTGTTGAGGATGGTGTGAAGATTGTTGAAGTGACAATAAAAGATTCAGAATATTATATACATGTAGCTAATAAAGCAGCAATCGTTTGGGAGTATTGACCCAATTTTGAAGAAGTTCTACTGTGTGTAAAGGGCTGTCCAAGAATGCTACTTGCTACAGCGAAATCGCTGGTGAAAAGAAGAGTCAATTCATGCGGCAAACTTCATTGTCTCATTTTAAGGAATTGCTTCACCTATCCCAGCCTTCAGCAACCACCACTCCTAATCAGTCAGCAGTTATCCATGTCAAATCATGATCCTCCACCATCAAAAAAAATTACAACTCACTGAAGGCTCAGATGGTGGTTAGCATCTTTTTTAGCAATAGAGTTGGGCTTCCCTGATAACTCAGTTGATAAAGACTCTGCCTGCAATGCGGGAGACCTGAGTTTGATCCCTGGGTTGAGGAGATCCCCTGGAGAAGGGAAAGGCTACCCACTCTAGTATTCTGGCCTGGAGAATCCCATGGATACAGTCCATGGGGTCTCAAAGAATTGGACATGACTGAACGACTTTCACTGAGCATTAGAGTATTTTTAAGTTAAAGTATGTACACTTGTTTAGACCTAATGGCCTACTACACATTAACAGACTACAGTATAAACTTTTATATGCATTGGGAGATGATGAAGCCCATGGACAGAAGAGCCTGGCAGGCTACAGTCTGTAGGTTTGCAAAGAGTCTGACATGACTGAAGCAACTTAGCACGCATGCATGCATGCATTGGGAAACAAAAAAATTGTGTGACTTACTTTATTGCAATATACACTTTATTTTAGAAGTCTGGAATGGAACTCACAATATCTCAGAAGTCTGCCTGTATATATGTAGTTTATTGTAATCAATTGTTGTTCAGTTGCTCAGTCAGGTCTGACTATCTGTGATCCCTTGGACTGCAGCGTGCCAGGCTTCCCTGTCCTTCACTAACTCCTGGAACTGGCTCAAACTCATGTCCATTGAGTCGATGAATCCATCCAACCATCTCATCCTCTGTTGCCCTCTTCTCCTCCTGCCTTCAATCTTTCCCAGCATCAATAATATCTTGTTAAATTTTTTAAAAATCTAGATCATTTTAGGAATATGTGGAATAAAGTTCATTAAGTTAACTGGTATATTACCTACACCCAATTTTATCTAATATCCCTTTATAGTGGATAAAGTGGATTATTTCAGCATAATCTAGGGCAAGGAATAAAAATACAATATCTCTTTTTGAGTGTAAATTACATAAACTACTAAGGGATTTGTTATGAACATATTGTGCAAAGTGAAGTCTTGTTACTGGAAAGAAATGTTTCTCATAGACATTTAAAATATTTCTCTTGATTTTAGGAAATGAAATGTTCTGCCATCAGACTTTGACTGGTGACTGAATAGATCCTGAATTAATTATAAACCAATTTAAATCTATGTACCATGATTTTTCTTGGAAATTTATGGTTAAAAAAAAAAACAACACAGAAATGAATACCATTTTATGTCCCACTCAGAAAAATCCTTTGTCTAAAGATAATCTGAGTTACAGTTGGGACTAAGTAGATTTGTGAACATCTATGTGGACCTAACAAAGGCAAAAAATTTAAATTTTAAATACTATTCACTCACATATTTGGAATATATTTCTATTTTTTATTCCTTTTTTAAATTTTTGCTTTGGATGTATAATATTTTTTAGAAAGTTTTTTCAATAGAGAAATAACCCATCTGATGTGAATACTTGATTTCAGAAAAGAAATCATCTAAATAACAGAAATAATCATTGCTCATTACCCATGTCATTCACAAAGGCTTACTTTTTCCTTTCTATTTTTCTGTCATGATTTCCATTTCTTTATCCTTCCTTTTATGTTATGGAAGAATATCTCAGGTTTATGTTCTAACTTGGTCAATTGATTTTCCGGGATATCCAACCTACTCTTCACTGTTTCCAGTGACTTTTTCTGATCCGACTAGCTCTCTACTGTCTTCTTAGTGAAACCTTTCATAATTACTGATTCTTGCCTAATGGATATATTGCTTTTAGAGAAACAATTAGGTTACAAGTTCATGATCTTTTAGATTTTATTCCTTTCTTGCTTTATGTTTGATAAAGTGATCATTATTCAGTTATCTCAGGTCAATTCCATCTAGGTCTGATTTATTTATATTCATTCTGTTCAATGAATACTGTTGTATAAATGCTGTTCAGTTGCCTAGTTTTTGTTTTCTTTTATCTTGTCTTCCTTTCTGTTTGGTTCAGTCGCTCAATTGTGTCCGACTCTTTGTGACCCCATGGACTGCAGCATGCCAGGCCTCCCTCTCCCTCACCATACATGTTTTATGAATGTATCATAATATATTTTTTCCATTTTACTGTCTTCTAAATTACTATCTTTGAATTTCTTCTAGTTTGGGACTATTATGGCTATTATGTTTATTCAGGTTCACACAAGCTATCTTATTTTGGTTACATCAAAAGTAGTAGAATTGTGGGGTCATGTATATGTAATTTTCAGTTAGATATTTTGCAAAACTTTTGTACCAATTTACATTCTCTCCAGTCAATGTGTATCTTTAATTGTCAGACTCTATAGCAGACATTGCTGATGCCGCACCCATATATTTTGGCACTCAAAACTTTTATGCATGATCAAATCTGGGGCTTTCAATTCTAAACACCTGTAACTTTTTTAGGGTTTTTTTTTTTAAACTGCCAGAATCCACTTAGGTCCTCAGTAGAGCTGCCTGGAAGGAAATGCCAAATACCCAAAAGTTAACCATCTCTCCACTTATTTCTGGAAGTTTCCCTTAACAAATCCTCACCAAAGCTCCCTTAATAATATTTTTTTGACTTTCCTCTCTTCCTTTTCTGATTGTCTATATTAATATTTCCTAGAACCAACTCCTATGTAAACTACTTGCACTTGAATCCTTTACAGATACTTCTCAACATTTATGAAATATTTGAGCCTCCCTGTGGCCTCACTCTAAACACTTTTCACACTGTCTTCCATGAAGAATGTAAGTTCAGTGAGGGAAGGGAGTTTATGTTTCCTTCCCAGCTCTGTCCCTAGTGTCAAGAAAAATGCCTGGTACATAGAAGGTGCTGAGTATTTCCTAGAGGAGGGACTGTCTCCTGCAGAATCAGAAGGCTAAAGGCACTATGACGAAAAGTAAAGCAGGGAAAGGTGATTGTGAATACATGGAAGTGAGAATATTGGAGTGTCTCAAAGAATATTTCTGAGGAAGAACACTTGACCCCAGTGAAGTTTAGGAGTGAGCTGTGCAGATATCTGGGAGGAGAGAATTCCAGAAGCTAGGAGGAGCATGTGCAAAGCCTCTGAAATGGAAACATGCTTGAAATATTCCAAGATAAGCTTATGGAATCATATGGCTAGAAGAGAACAAGGAGAGAGTAACATCAAATGAGGAAGCAGACAGTGATAAATACAAAATGAATGCAGGAATACATGAATGTATAAAACCATGGTATAGATATCTGAATGTGTGTGAGCAGAAGGGTACAGGGAAAAGATCTCAGATTTGAGTTAGATAGACATAGATCTTGTGAAAAAATTTCCTGATTTGTAATTTGAGAATATTATGCTTAATGTAGAGGGGTTGAGGATTAAAGGAAAAGAACTGAGCAAATTGCCTCACCAGAATTAGCTCTCAATTAGAAATTTTTAGTAGTATTATTGGTAGCAATATTTGAAGTAGAAGCAGTCATTCTAGTGCAGAAGTAGTATTAAAGTCCTCTCCTAATTGTGGCAGCAATAATTAAATTTTCCCAAGCAAAGGGAGGGTAAAGGGCAGCTACTGAGAACAATATTTGAATTTAGTTAGAATGAGTGCAAAGAAATTTGAAAATATATCAGCCAAAATAAGATGAGTGGCATTATAGTTAAATTTTGCCTATTGTAAATAACTAAAGTTGTTTTTGTTTTCCTAACTGGATGTTACTGAGTCACTTTGATACAATGAGCATGTCTGAGATGTGTCAAATATATTTCCTCATGTTGGAATCTTACTTTCAACATAATGACTTACTTAATACATAAAGTTTACAATAGAAAATTTATAAACTGGTAAGTAAATTATAATATAAAGTCAAGAAATATTAAAAAATGTTTGATTATAGCAAGCTCAAATATTTTATATAAGTGGTTCAGAAAATTAGGAAACTTTCTTTCCTACTCACTTTTCTCCTGTCTGCCTCCTACTATATCCACTCTAGCTATTGGATTTTATTAATATTTCACTCAAAGCAAGCCTTTCCATTGCACACATTTTATTGACTTTGTTAAAGTGGGTGTTACCTGGTGGTTCTGAATGCTTACCTGCAGTATCTACTAATGGACAAGTAGGACAGGTACACTGATAAAGAATGTCAGATCATAACCACTTGTGTTTTAAGTGGGAGAAAAACAAGATCATGAATTGTGTATAAGCTGGTACTTGAGGAGTTCATATATCATAAAACCTATGGCATTTGGAAGATATTATTATTATAGAAATTTTAAAAATCCTCCACCCACTATTTGTTGCTGTTATTTGTTGTTTACTTGCTAAGTTGTATCTGTTCCTTTTGTGACCCCATGGACTGTAGCCCACCAGGATTCTCTCTCCTTGGGATTTTCCAGGTAAGTATACTGGAGTGGGTTGCCATTTCCTTCTCTGGGAGATCCTCCCAACCCAGGGATCGAACCTGTGTCTCCTGCATTGGCAGGCAGATTCTTTACCACTGAGCCACCAAACTGCTTATTATCCAAATGAATATACCAGTGAACGAAGTAGTTGCACAGGTCATAGAAGAGCCAAGTTAAATAACCCAAACAGTGACAACAGGAAGTCATTATCATCCCAAAGACTGAAAGAGCGGAGTGTTACCAGAACTCAGCGACCAGGTTCACCCAGTAGAAGATAGAACCATAGTGCAATTACCTTATGGGGCTGGGGTCACAGTGGAGATACAGCCACTGCCAGAGATGTCACCTGGGGCAGGAGGTGTAGGCATGGGAAGGGAGAGATATCCTGGTTTCTCCATTATACACTCCTCCTTTTTTCCACCAGTATCTGTTTTTGGCTGAACCCAGAAGGAAAAGTGCTGGTATGGAAAGCTAGGATACAGACTCCAAGGGAGGTCAACCTCACTGTGATGCAGAGCAGAGAAAGAGCCAAAAAGTACAAAGAATGGTTCTGAAGACAAGCCCAGGACTAGTATACCAAGGACTAGTTGAACAACCAAAGTTCAAGGAACTTGGTAAGAGAGAACTTCTTTTGAGGACTCATTTGTGAACAAATGTCAGCCCCAAATTCTAAATCCCTGATCTTCATCCATCAGTCTGATTTTCAAGAGAGAAAACTTCATTTGTTTCAAGACTTCACCCTGGTCCTATTACATGGAGTCATGTGGCAGCTTGGGACTTTATCTCTGTGGATTCCATTTCTGAGAAAGGGGTGACTCAAGGCTGGGCATACACCTCACAGTTAGCCTATCTGTAGATTTCAGTCAGTCAATACCTTTTTAGGTTTCTGAATTTGCATTATTCTTAAGTGAAGTTGGCCTCTTTGGGGCCACATTTGTCTGACTTGGATATCAATATGAGCCAACAGGGCTTCTCTGTGTGGTGCAGGTGGTAAAGAATTTGCCTGCAATGCAAGAGACCCAGGTTTGATCCCTGGGTTGGGAAGGTGCCCCTGGAGGAGGGCATGACAACTCACTTCAGCATTCTTGCCTGGAGAATTTCATGGCCAGAGGAACCTGGAAGGCTACAGTTCATAAGGTCACAAAGAGTCGGACAGGACTGAGCCACTAATACACAAACAATTCCCTGTTATATTCTATATTCTGCCCATCAATTTCATTATCGATATTTTTGAGAGTAGTAATATCTTCAACTTTTAAAAAATATTTTTTGATGAGAAATTTAAAAAATATTTGTAATATTTGTAATTGTAAAACTGTTTTGTTCAGAAATTGGTATCCTGGGAACTCTTAACACATAGAGATACTATGATATTTTTATATGGCAAGTAGTAGGAGATAAAATTCATGAATAATAAAAGGGTTTATAAGGTCATATTATTGAAAGGTCAAAAGTTAAGATGGGTGTCAGGAGAAGTTTCACCATGGATTCATTTCTTTGTGATTCTGTTGGCGCTTCCCTTACCTATGTTTATTTCTTGTTCTCAGACTTGCTTCTGTAAATATTGGAAAATTTGTGCATTAACTTCTGAACATTAAGTCATGCAGAAAGAAAGGTTTGTTCTGTCAAATCCTTGAAAAAATGTCCTAAGCTGTGTTCTACTTCTGAAACTCCTGAATTACTCTTTGTTTCTGGGATGGATCACCCAGGTTTACTCTGGGATTAATAATCATAGTCAATCGTTCTCAGACTTCTTGGCTGCTAACTATGCAAGGTAGAGGGAGGACAGTGATCCCTAGGAAGACAAATTCACGGTTAAAATTTTATCCACATTCTCTAAAAGTAGGAAATACACCACAATGGCCAGAGCCATGTCTCTTCCGTCTAAAGCAAATATTCAGTAGGTGGTTGACACTTTAAAACTTTTATTAAAATGTTATTGCCATGAGAATATATTATTCTTTGACTTGGAAAACTCATCCTGCTTTGACTCTGGGTGTTCATCTTCCTTATCTGGGAAGTCTCACCACTTTGAGGACTCTCTCTTGGTCTCACCAAACCACGTAATAAACTAAATGATATTGCTTTTGTTTTCTATATTTCTTACTTTTAGTTTTAAGATATTTACTATGTTACTATTAGAACAAGAGATCATCTCACACAATGTTTCAAAAGCTTTCTGTGACTACTAGGTATGTTATCCTCATCCTTCTTATTAAAAGTATGTGGTAGATAAGGAGTAAATCTGATCAATTCTTGTTCTTGTCCCTCACTACTTCTTATTTTGTGCACAGAGCATAGACTAAATAAAACCCTATTAAATAAAAGAGGTAAAAATAGTCCACTGGAATGGAAAAATTTGCTCCAACACAATCACTACCTATCTACTCTCTCATCTCCATCTAAATTACATACTCAGTCTTATCTCTCCCCTCTAATTACACCCCCTCTTGACCTGTAAATGATGGGAATACCTACCTGACCTTTGCTGAACTGGTTTTAAGTTTCTCTCCTGTTTGCAAATCTAATGCATTGAGTTTTTTTTTTTCTTTCTAAGCTCTTGGAGGGCTGTATCAAAGTCTATACCCTTTGAGTTATAATCTACTTTAGCAAGATTTTAACCCAAATTTGGTTCATAAAAATTGGTTTATGATTATATAGTTATTTATTATTTATATGCTGTGATTTTATAGTGTGGCTCTGAAGAAAGTCACATAAAGTGGAAGTACATAATATCAAGGAATGCACCTTAAAAAACCTGCATTAATTTGAACCTTATGTAAAAGAGCAGAAATATAGAGAGTACTACTAAAATAGGCATATTTAAATGCACTTCAATATTTTGAAATGAAAAACAAAATTCTTCCTTTTTATAAACTGTATATGTATACATCCAGACCATTATTGAATTAAAACAAAAATTTAATTCAGACATGAATATTTTTGTATGCTTAGAAAAAGCTGACTCCCAAATCTCATTCTTGAGATTCCCATTTCAAATTGGAAAGATCTATGTGTTTTTAATAAAGTTTTTAAATACTTCAGAATAATAAATAGCATTTTTGGAGATTGATTTAATCTTTTAGCTTCTACTCCCATAGCAATAAGACTTGATTTGCAATAGTCCTCAGTTTTTCTCCTTTTGTCCAACAGACCTCTCCTAAATTATTCTGCTATATTTTAGTAAGATGGACTATAATATGAAATGTGCTGACTGTCTTCTCTTCCATTTCCCCTCAGGGAAGAATGCAGTGAAACAAAATGTAATTAAAATTATGTAAAGGAGTTAAAGTATAACCATGTAAAAACTTCTTATATTTGTCAGAATATTGAAATGAATGAGAAACTTCAATGGTTTAAGCTGCCCAAAAGAAATAATAGCATTCTGATCTTAAGAGAATTGAAGTCTTTTAAATCCTGAAGCACTAACAATTTAATGTTAACCCAGACCAGAGGAAACTAAATAGAAGTTGGGATAATTCTTAATCCTTGTACTATCTCTAAAGGTTCATGGGAATTAATTGATGATATATCTTTTCTTTCAGATTCTTTGGGTTCAGGAATGGGTTTTTTAAAAAATCAACTAATTTCTATAAAAACTACATTGAAAACAAATCTGGACTGATGATATAGAGAACATAGTAGAGATAGCTCACATTCTCAAATGAAATTGACAAGCTATCCAGTTGCAAGCACACGCTACCATTTTGAACACAAAAAGTTGATGCTTAGCCTCAAGGGATGAAGTAAGTGATCACAGAAAGGCTATTTATGGCAGATCTACTCTTCTACCACTAAAATAAGAAAATACTGACCTCACGTTCATTCCTTATACTCTCTGAAATTATGTTAATTAAACACTGTCCAGGGCACAGTCCACTTACAATATGCAGTTAATTTCACTTTATTCTCAAACTACAAAATCATTCCCCAAACTTGATCTTTGCAAATGTTAATATGAAACAATGAATTGCACAAATCTACCACTATTGGTTTTTTTTTCTTGAAACTTAATCCTGTGAGATGGATCAATAGGGTTCATTCATTTTTAAGTTTGAGTAACTTCTTTATCAGTCAGCTGATTCTCTGGGCTGGTAGTGGGACAATGTATGTGGAAAACACAGAATATGTACCATTGTCTAAATAATGCCACTTGTCAATTGGGGAGGTTGTCTTCTCAATTTAATGAATTGTAGTAGGAGAAAAATAAGCAGTTTTCAGGGAAGAAAGGAAGTCTGTTAACAATAAACAACATTTATCCAGCATTTACTTGCTTTAAATACTGTGCTTTATGTGGATTTATCCTTACACTCCTGTGGCTGAGGAACAGTAGATGCCTCCTTTGGTGAAGGAGGAGTTTTACGTTGTGAACATCTACAGAGCTAGTGCATGGCAGAGGTGGGATTCACTCCTGAGCCTTTTTCTTACATAGCGGTATTCCAGTAAAAGCTACTTTATTTCCAAAGAGTGGAATGTGCAGTAACTTTCACAAAGGCAGAAGTTCCACTGGGGAAAGCTATCTGGGGCTAAAAGTTCTTTCATCATATCAAGTATCTTTCGCTAGTTCTTTTTTCCTCTTACTTCCTTCAGTTAGTTTTTTCTGCTTTTAAATTTCCACATGGTCCAGCATTAGCCCACAACAGTCTATGTGTTTCTTAATTAAAATTGTCAGGAACCAAAACCCCAGTTGATTCAGCCTATTACTCACAAATTGGCAGAAACATAATGACTTCTAAAGATGTCCAATGATTCATATATGAGAAGGTAAGAGACACATAAACTAGATTAGAGCAGCCATGGACTAGGCTGAAGACAGAGACCCTGTGGATGTACAGCCATCCTCTTCCCCTCGGACCCTTGGTCAGCTCCTAATGCTTTGAGTCTCTGCAACTTGGAGTTTGCCCTCATCAACTGTATAAGAACCAAAACCAAGGTAGGAGCTACCTAAGTCCCCAGTTCATGTCTTTATGTATGATGGGGACTCATTAAATGTCACATTGCCTGGAACTATAGTCCCTTTTATTTAGTTTGCCTTGGCAAGAGAGAACTCATTTTCCTCTTATTGGTTCTTTACATTTGGGTGTGAGAAATGCCCCTAGAAAGTGAGTGGGAAATGAAAAGAATAGCTCATAAGCCCCTGAGTGAGAGAAGAAATTTCTTTTTGGGTATCTGGGGATTCTAAAGGATTTAAGTATTACCATGAGATCTCTTCCCTTCTTATTCTATCCCCTGCCTCTTTTTGGAGTAGGGGAGAGGCTCTACTTACCTTTGTGCTAAGGCAATACCCTTCATGGGAGCCCCTCAGGAGGATTCACACTTCCTCCTTTGTCTCTGTCCTTCACAGAAGCCTTTTCCAGCTGCTTGGAGTTTTCTGTTATTCTCATCCATCACTGCCTCAAAGACGTGAGCTTAAAAGTTACTGTTCACTTTCACTGGCATCATGAGGAAATCATTTCTACATAGTTTAGTTTCCCCCAAGTACAACATTGTTGTGTTATGTTGCTGAAAACCAGCCCCTATGTCTTCATTTTGGCACATGGCTTGACTGGCAGAAAAATACTGGTTACATTAGAGAGCCTCAGTATGCTTTTTCTATATTTGAGGAAATACTGGAGTCATGGCTTTGTTACTTTCAGTTAGCTTTCCTTAGTTGGCTTTAGAATTTGTTGGCTTGGCCTCTTAAAAATGAAGGAGTTGGGAAAGTTTGACCTTGCCTACAGTGAACTTTCTCAAGACATGAAGTATAAAGCCATATCCCAGCCTCTCACTGCAGTCTCCTTAGCCAACTAACAGCCCAGTAGAAGCACCAGGATTTTCAAGGAAAAGCCAATGCTTGACATAACAAGGTCAGAGGTAGGATCCTAGGAATCAAGTTTGGCTACACACAGTCGCTCTAATTTCAAAGCAAAGCAATGGAAGGAGACAGCTTGGTAGTTGTTTTATTTTCTCTAGAATGGACTTATGTTGTCAATGGCAGAAAGCCATGAACCATGAAGATAAAATAATGCTAACCAGAGTGCTAAGTAAAGAAAACAAAGATGGCTCCACAATTAGTAGCATTATATATGTTAGTGCTAAGTAACAACAGATGTGTCTACAGGGAGTGAAGCATTCCTTGCAATCCGTCAGAAACCAAAACCCTCTGACACCACAAGCCATTATGGTTTACTTTGGGCTTGGAGGAATGATGGCTGAGTCCATGGGTTTGGCAAAGTGGGGTTGTTGTTGAGAGTGTTCCAATCTACCTGTGTCATCCTTACCATGCTGCACACTTGTGCTGAGTTAAGACAGAGATGCGTGCTGTAAAATCCGGTTCTGTAAAGACATGCACTCGCCATGAGTCATTAGCAAGCATGCGGAGCTAATTGGCAAAATACTCATAAAAGATTTTGAAGGTGGGTTAATTACAATTCATTACACCGTAAACTGTCCCCAGGCTATTGTTAAAAAATGCAGGAGTTTCAGGGCCCATTATTTTATGATTCATTTTGCCATGTTGTGAAAAACAGACTCTAAATCAAACTACATTTATTATAGGTCAGACCACAAAATCTTTATTGGTTTTTCCAACATTCCACCCTTGTTATATGAATTCATATGGACTGCACATTTCTGTCAATTGGCAAGAAAGCATGAAATAAAATTTATGATATTTTCTTACCTTATCCTCAGTACAGCCTTAAAAAATCACAAGATCTAATTGCTTCCCCTATTTCCCCAAGTTCATGAGAAACAATACGTATTTTGAAATCAATCCCAAAGTTGTGATGATTGGAAGCAACAAAAGGATAATGAAGTCTGTTTCGAACGGACACATTTTAAAGAAAAACCTAAAGAAGTATCACTCAGATGAAATATGTTAAAACTGCTATTTGCCCCATCTAGAAAGATAACTAGCATGTACTTTTCAGTTGGGAGATAATTTGAAGTTCATTGGCTTCCTAAATGTTAATCTTATTATTCTTGTCCCCATGTTTGAAAGCACCTGAAAGAAAAAAAGACACTATTTCTCAAAAAACTGTGATACAGTTGCTTGCCTCCTGTTCTTAACACAGACAGACTTGGTCAGAAACATGTAAGGTCTCACAAGTAGTCATTCTGTACCATTGTGTGTAATTGTTTGCTGATAAATGCTTTCAAGTATATCCATTCTCACTGTGTGACCCAAACCACCTTGACAGCGACAGCCTGCTATACTCATTACTAAGGACGAGTGAAGAATAAACGGCTAGGTTCACTTCCAGCCCTTAAGAGTTCAGCAGCTCATTTGAACCTTATCTGAACTATTGAAAGTTTTGACTCTGCAAAATTCCATGTTTGAATAAGAGGGGAGTACTATGTGGAGCAGAAGGCTGGGGAAAGGGGAGGGGTTTATTGGAAATTGTGTGAGAACAGTTTCCTTGGGAGTGATCCGATGCTTCCTGATTCTGGCTATGCCAGGAATACCACAAAAGTCTTTCTTTAAACTTCCAAGATCTTGGGAAGGCCTTCCTCCAAGAAGTTTGCCACTTCTGCATGCCTGGATTTTGGCCAGGACCAGAGACAGAAATATGTGCAAAAGGAAACAGTTTAAAAGAAAGTTACCTGGATACTTGAGAATTGTCAAAAGAGGTTTACCTCTAATGGAACTGAACCTGATGAGTTTGGCTAGGGTCAATGATCATAACTGCTTGCATCCCTTCCAGGAGGGACCTGGAAAGTGACCTTAACATTCCTAGGGCAATTCACTTATTTTATAGAGGAATTCAGGATATCCAGAAGAGCCATGTGGCTGAACTGACACAGATGTGGAACAGAGTGAAGTGTAAAATGTCAGTAGAGGAGACAGAGTGAGCCAAGCCAATTTCCTCAGGCTTGAGTTCTGGCTTTTTACTCTGCTGCTAACCAGTGGTGTCACCTTGGGCAAGTCATTTCTCCTCTGTGACCATCTGTGGACGACTTCACCCGCCGTGGGATGAGAGGTAAAAAGGGATGGTTTAGAAGTGGGACACAGCTAGATGGCAAGAGTGTCAAATAAGGAAGAGAAGGCATGCCACCCAGGGAAGACTGATAAAGAGAAAACTTGGACGGAACCTGAAGAGAAGTGTTCATTTTGCACTGGGTTACAGACAGGTAGTTATTTAAAACAAAACAAAAAAAAACTTGGTGAGGAAGTAAAATTGCTAGATGTAGTTTTTGTAAGCCATAATAAATTCAAGTTTTGCAAAATAAAAAAAGAAACAATCTAAAGTGGGATGCACGAGAGGAAGAAATGCCCCAAAGAGGGAGGCTCTAGGACACATTTGTTTTTCAAATTGTGCTTTGTGGATCATAAGCCAAAATGTATGAGCTTCCTTACTAGGGATGGTCCCCAGTTTCTCTCTTAAGAGTAGGGTTTTGTTTAAAGAAAGTTTTCTGAGACTAAAAAGAAACTTGCTAATTGCTGAACTTGAAATATATCAAGAATATTAGTGGCACTTTTATGAATCTATTTACTATGACTCTTTAACAGATAAAATTCTAGGGCCTCAAGGGGGTGAAATTCTGAAAGGCCATCCTGTATGAGATGCAGTTGAAATTTGTAACATGGCCATTCTTGTTGGCAGGTACCTTTGATACCTCTGAGTTGGGCTCTCTGAAGGAAGAGGGACCGGCCTCCTTCCAGGGACCGAGACTTCGGTTTGGGTCATAGTCTCTTGACCGTCCCTTCTGTAAGGGATGCAAGGGTCTGTGAGGGGAAAAGTCAAAGAACAGGATCCACTTCTCTCCCGCCTGTCCTGCAGTTACCGTGACCTCCAGGGGAATCTGATTGTGGTGGAGGAGTTGGGGAATGGTGACCATAATCAGTAACTCAAGAGTATAAACATTGCAAAGGAAGAATAAGCAAGAAAACAGAAACTACTAGCAAGCATAATATCATGATAGAGAAGCATGGTTAGCGATCAAGGCAAAATTGGTGGACTGGCAGGGGACAATGTTGACACTGGAGTCTGTTGGATGACTCTTCCCATGTTGATTTTGTAACTGAATGATGGGAGAAAGAGAGAAGGGAATGTTGTGCAGAGAACCACTAATATTAAGATCCTTCTTTTTGCCAGGCACCCAGATCATTTTTTTGAAGCATGAAAGGACAGTATCATCTTCTTTTCTGATCAAAGGGCCTTCCTATTTGCAGTGTGTACTTGCTTCCTCAATAAGCTCTTACTCTAAGACACGTAGGCTTTAACCTCACCTGAGTACAGCAAAGACCTGAGGATTTCAGAGCCAAGTGCAAAAAGCAGCTGGCTCTGCAAACCGTTGTTCAAGGGAGCCAAGCGGAGCAGAGCTAACAATTGCCTTGGTGATGAAAGTGAGAGCCAGGCACTTGACAAATGTTGTGCAGCCTGCTTTCCTGCACACCTCCTTTCCAGGACTCCTGCTACCGGAATGGGGGTTCACCCTACCACCTTCTCCTCCATAGAGTCAGCTGCCAGCATCTTCTTAAATTCCTTCTCCAGCAAATATTTCAATCCTTAAACAAGTTTATTTCTCTCTCTCTATTTGGAAGAAAAAGAATGCCCTAAAGGAGAAGAGACAATGTCTTTATTTTCATCTTGAATGAGGTTGTTAAACACTGCATGCCCATTCTTTTGCTTTGGGAAGGAGGGAAG
Organism: Oreotragus oreotragus; assembly: GCA_006410675.1. Taxonomy (NCBI): domain Eukaryota; kingdom Metazoa; phylum Chordata; class Mammalia; order Artiodactyla; family Bovidae; genus Oreotragus; species Oreotragus oreotragus. The sequence goes on from SJYX01021097.1 coordinate 100,689, forward strand.
GCCTGTGGTGTTGACTGAGTGTGTGAGATGTGACAAGGAACAGGATTCGAACGTGTGTATTTATTTATCTGTCATCTCAGTCTTAAGAAACTTGAAATCTGCATGCAGATATGCTGACCCTCTTCTCTCCTCAGCCCTGAGTTAAAAGGTTACTATGTCAATTCTTTCATTTCTGGGTGTGCTGGGTCCAGGCTGACTGCAGTGAGAAGACACTGGAAAATGGACCCCCCAAGCTCTAGGCATGAATTGAAATGGGCATTCAACATGACCTGGATGAAAATGCTGATAAGAAGTCTGGCCTCTCGGTCTCTGGCACTACTGCCCACTGGGTTGGCCCTTTGGCTGGAGACATAGGCACTGGCTTGGGAATCAAAAGAACTAAGTGCAAGATTGACTCTGTAGCTAACTAGCTTGGGCCTCCAGCACGTTTTTTCCTTTACTGGGTTTCAGTACTCTCATTTGTAAAATGAGAGGGTTAGACATCACCTCCAAAATGCTATTTTTCCTGAATTTTGCCGTGTTTACTTTGAGAAGGCCGAAACCCTAACCTGAAGCCTAGGACCCAAATAAATCTATTTCAAGTTAGTTTCTTTCTTCACACAGGAAACAAGAAAGCACACAGTGTTGCAAAGTGCCCAGGGACTAGGTTTGTTTTTAGAAATGAGCCTGGAGATGGCAGCGTTGTGCATGCAGGGCACATTCCTTCACCAGAACCGCAAAGAGCCTGTATAGATTTGTTGTTGTTTTTAATTGCAAACTTTTCTAGCAATCTGCCCTTTAGAAATGATTGCCCCTCTCTGAGGATCAGATCACAGCCTAACCAGTTCTCAGAGAAAATTAAATGAAGAATGCTAAGCATGGAATCTGTGATTAGGATGCCTGGCTAAGTAAAGATGATCACGTACTTTCCCAAATGGGTCAGCTGTGGCCCCAGGGATCCACAATAGGGCAGCAAGTGATTCATGCTGTCTCAATAGCCTCTGTAATACTGGATTTACAGCTGGATTTAGGGCTGAATGTTGGAGGTAAATCTGAAGGAACAGAAAGGGGCTAGAGAGGGAATAGGTAGTCAAGGGAATTTCCATCAAAGCTTTTCAGAAGCAAGAATCCATTCCACCTTTGTCAATGACTGTGGTTTGCTAGGATCAAGATCAAAGGACTTCTTGTGGGCAGAGCCATGACAAATGCGAGGCTCAGTCTGGTGAAACCTAGCATTAGCCCCTCTTAGGCTGCCGTCTAGACTGGAAGTGGGTGCTCGTGCCAGACTGGGTTGAGTGTAGATCAGGGTGCTCCTTCATCACGGGGCAGAGGAGGGGTAAACTCTCTTCATGAATCCTCTCAAGGAAGTCTGCAGCCAGGGCCAGCCTAGCAAAGCACAACGTGGCTACAACGCCAATCAAAAGAGTAAGTTTTGTGGGAAAACAGGGGACATGGTATAGAGGTGGAGCTATGGGTTGACAGAGATGTAGAACCATTTGTTAGTAAAATCCAGCTGCCTTGATTTGAGCATCTTCCCCTTCCCTCCCTGATGGCTTTGGAAGGCTAGTTCAGAACTCTACTAAAAAGTTGTTCATCAACTGCAGGCATTTGAACTGACATCCCCCAACTAGAACAGTTACTGGGACTTTTTTTTTTTTTTTGATGGTTCCCATAGTTTCTCAGAACTTCAGTCAATGTTCTAAGTAGGTGATGAGGGGATGTTCTAGACACTGAATAATGGTGCTAGCCTCATTGTCTGCTACATAGCGCATCAGTACTAGGCACAGTTTACATTTTTATTTGCCTCTTGAGATCATCAGCATAAGAAAACCATGGAAAAATTGAATGGGTAATAATGACAATTTTCCAGTTTCAGTACATGCATTATCTCAGGTGCCATTTAAATTGACCTGGAGAGGTGGGCGGGGGGTTCCTACTGCACTTTTTAAAAGCTGTTAGATATGAACCAGGATTCTTGGCCTCCTTAATCAACAGAAATTGATTAGAAGTGGGACAAGAATCTCAAGCAAGGCTTTGTTGGGACTCTTGCTGCAGCAGAGGGAGTGAGAACTAACAAGTTGCTTTGCTCCACTCTCTGAGGTGGGATGAGTTGGTTCCTTCTTTGAGGTGAGGGTAGGGGTGTGTTCAGGAGTTGGGGCGGAGGGGTGGCTTAGGTGGTTTGCCCAACCCTTAGGTGGTGTTGTGTGCAGGGGGCATGCACAGTACCCCGCTTTTGTTGCAGACTCTTCAAAAGTGGCATTTGGGATTTTTTGGTCTTTCTGTATCTTGTTGTCCATAATTTGCTCCTACTGCACATGCATGAAGTTATTTTTAGTCCTTTATAGTTTCTTTGTATTTTGTTGGTTGAAGAAGCATTTGTCCAGGTATAAGCACTGCAGCCAAGGATCCCAGATCCCAGCCTGTCTCAGAGCTGAGAGGACTAGAAGAGGAGTCAGGAATCAAGGTTTCAATTCTGCCTCTGGCAATAGTTCAAGTGTGTGTGGTAGTCGCTCAGTCGTGTCTGACTCTTTGTGACCCATGGACTGTAGCCCACCGGACTCCTCTGTCCATGAGTTTCTTCAGGCAAGAATACTGGAGTAGGTTGCCATTTCCTTCTCCAGGGGATCGTCCCAACCCAGGGATTGAACCGAGGTCTCCTACACTGCAGGCAAATGCTTTACCACCTGAGCCACTTTGGAAACCCAGTTCAAGTGTCATTCAAGGCAAATCTCAGTTTTGTCAATGAACTTGTCTGTAAATTGAGCATGCAGGGGTATGAGTATACTAACATACAAAATGATTATGCCCATCCTGATGTTGTCACCAGACAGAAGAATTTCTGTGATATTGAGAAATGATGGTTATGGATATAATGCAAAAATTATTATAATGCTAAATAAAATATCAAACATAAGATTGTTTGCATATTGAGTTTACAGCTTTCCAAAGCAATATATGAGGAAAATGGGAAAATAAAACAAGCAAATTTTAGCTAAAGTTACAGTAGGATAACACTTCATGTATTTTCATATTTTCTAAAGTGTGATTGGGACTTCCCTGGTAGCTCAGTGGTAAAGAATCCTCCTGCCAAGCAGGAGTCATAGGTTTAATCCCTAGAGAAAAAAATGGCAACCGCCTCCAGTATTCTTGCCTGGGAAGTCCCAGGGACAGAACAGCCTGGTGTGATACAGTCCATGGGATTACAGAAAGAGTTGGACAGTATTTAGTAACTAAACAACAACATAATATGATTAGCTATGTCCTTTCTTACAAATCTAATGGAAATGAATATGTGAATTAAAAAAGAGAAGATGCCCCTGCCAACATTCCCCGTGACTACAAAGGGGTTTGCCACTTACTAAAGCCTTGAGCAAGTTATCAACTCTGAGCTTCAATTTCCTTAACTATAAAAAGGCTATTAAGGTCTTACTTATAAGTATTCAGTCTTTACTTTGTGCCAGACAATTATCCTCAGCATTTTCTCTTGTACTAACACATTTAATCCTCATTATAACCCAAGAAGTAGGTTTTATTATTATCTACTCTTTAAAAATCAGGAAACTGAGGCACAGGAGGTTAAATCAGGTCCCCGAGCCATGGATGGAGCAACTCAGAACAAATCAGGACAGAACAATTCCAAAGCCCATAGCATAATCAGACTACTTGAGCCAGACTACTTCAAGGGATGGTTACAAAATTTGATCTTATTTCTTGGAAATGCTTCTATTGCAGAGCTCTCACATCACAGGCACTAAAAGATCTAGTTCTTTCCTAGATTCATTCATTTCTAAGGTTCACACCTACACCTAGTAAGTTACAGAGTTGAAGACTGAACAGCTGGGTGGTCAGAACATTGATGTATTTTAGTCACTTGGTCGCTAACTCCATTCATCTTAGGCTACTTGGGTTAGTGATCACAAAGAGGTACTTGGGAATTATATGGCTAAACTTGGAAATGTGTGTTTTGGTCTAAAGTGAAGTCACCATGAACATGTTTTCTTCATATCATCTAATATTTCTATTTTTTTTCTTAAAAACGTCTAGGGCGCAAAGAAAATCTGAACCTACAGTCTCAGAAAGTCTTTCAAGTTTTTTTTTTTCTCCTTCAGTGATCTCTCCTCCCAGGATAGGGTTTGATAGGGAACAAGGACATATCACTATACTTAGAAACCTGAGTTCCTATAGTCCTAACACCTTTCCTTGCAGAGTGTTGTTTTGTGTGAGTTATTTGAGGCCCATAGTATCTTTTTTAAAAATTATTGAAGTATAATTGATATATGTGTGTGCATGCTAAGCTGCTTCAGTCGTGTCCGAGTTTTTGTGGCACTGTGGACTATAGCCCTCCAGGCTCCTCTGTCCATGGGACTCAACAGGAATGAGTACTGGAGTGGGTTGCCATGTCCTCATGCAGGGGATCTTCCTGACCCACAGATCGAACCCACATCTCTTACATCTCCTGCAATGGCAGGAGGGTTCTTTACCACTAGCACAACCTGGGAAGCTCAATAAAATTGACATATAACATTTTATTAATTTCAGGAATTACAACGTGATTTGACATGTGTGTGCTTTGTAAAATGATCATTAAAAAAGTCTAGTTACCAACTATTAACATATAAAGTAACAAAATTTTTTTCTGGTGACAAGAAATTTTAAAATTTATTTTCTTTGCAACTTCCAAATTTACAATACAATATTATTGACTGGAGCCACGATCCTGTATATTACATCCCCATCATTAATTTGTAACTAAAACTTTCTATTTATTTAGCCCCTTTACCCATTTCTCCCAGCTCCCAAACCCATGTCCGCTGTGGCAACCACCAATCTATTCTCAGTATCTATGAGTTTCATTTCATTTTGCTTGTTCATTTGTTTTGTTTTTTAAATTTCACATGTTGGTGAAACCCTAAGGTGTTTGTCTTTCTCTAACTTATTCACTTAGAGTAATACCCTCAAGGACCATCCTTATTGTTGAAAATGGCAAGATTCTATTCTTTTTAATGACTGAGTAGTATTCCATTACGGTGGTGGTTTAGTCGCTAAGTCATGTCCGACTCTTGTGACCCCATGGACTGTAGCCTGCCAGGCTCCTTTGTCCATGGCATTCTCCAGCCAAGAGTACTGGGATGAGTTGCCATTTCCTTCTCCAAGGGATCTTTCTGACCCAGGGATTGAGCCCAGCTCTCCTCCTGCATTGCAGGCATATTCTTTACCAACTGATATATATATATATAGTATTGTGTTATATGCATTTATATAGCATTACATTATATATATTTATATAGGATTACATATATATATTATAATATATGTATGGTTGTCATTCAGTTTCTCAGTCAGGCCCAACTCTTTGCAACCCCACGGACTGCAGCACAACAGTCTTCCCTTTACACCTTCACTATCTTCCAGAGTTTGCTCAAACTCCTGTTCTTTGAGTTGGTGATGTCACCCAACCATCTCATCCTCTGCCCTTAATCTTTCCAGCCTCAGGGTTTTATTCAGTGAGTCAACACTTTGCATTCAGGTGGCTAAAGAATTGGAGCTTCAGCTTCAGCATCTGACTTTCCAGTGAATATTCAGGATGGATTGCCTTTAGGGTTGACTGGTTTGATCTCCTTGCTGTCCAAGGGACTCTCAAGAGTCTTCTCCAGCATCACAGTTCAAAAGCATCAATTCTTCAGTGCTCAGCCTTCTTTATAGTCCAACTCTCACATCTATCCATACATGGCTACTGGAAAAACCATAGCTTTGACTATCNGACTCTCAAGAGTCTTCTCCAGCATCACAGTTCAAAAGCATCAATTCTTCAGTGCTCAGCCTTCTTTATAGTCCAACTCTCACATCTATCCATACATGGCTACTGGAAAAACCATAGCTTTGACTATCCAGATCTTTATCGGCAAAGTGATGTCTTTGCTTTTTTATATGATCTCTAGGTTCATCAAAGCTTTTCTTCCAAGGACCAAGTGTTTATTAATTTCATGGCTGCAGTCATGGAGCCCTGAAAATTAAATCTGCCAGAGTTTTCATTTTCCCCCATCTATTTGCCATAAAATGATGGGGCCGGATGCCATGATCCGGTTTTTTAAATGCTGAGTTATTTAAGCCAGCTTTTTCATTCTCTACTTTTACCTTCATCAAGAGGCTCTTTAGTTCCTGTTTGCTTTCTGCCATTAGGGTGGTGTCATCTGCATATCTGAAGTTACTGATATTTCTCTCGGCAACCTTGATTCATGCTTGAGCTTCATCCAGTCCAGCATTTCACATGATGTACTCTTAACATAAGTTAAAATAAGCAGGGTGGCAATATACATCCATGATATACTCCTTTCCCAATTTTGAACCACTCTGTTGCTCCATGTCTGAGTCTAGTTGTTGCTTCTTGACCTGTATACAGGTTTCTCAGGAGGCAGGTAAGGTGGTCTGATATTACCATCTCTTTAAGAATTTTCCACAGTTTGTTATCATCCACACAGTCAAAGGCTTTAGTGTAGTCAATGAAGCAAAAGTAGTTGTTTTTCTGGAAGTCCCTTGCTTCTTCTATGATCCAACAGATGGTGGCAATTTGATCTCTTGTTCTCTACTTTTTCTAAATCCAACTTCTATCTGAAAATTCTCGGTTCGTGTATTGTTGAAGGCTAGCTTGAAGAATCTTGAACATTACCTTGCTAGCGTGTGAGATGAATGCAATTGGGAAGTTGTTTTAACATTCTTTGGCCTTGCCTTTCTTTGGGATTGGAATGAAAACTGACCTTTTCCCGTCCTGTGGCCACTGCTGACTTTTCCAAATTTGCTGGCATAGTGAGTGTAGTACTTTAACAGCATCTTCTTTTAGGATTTGAAATAGCTCAGCTGGAATTCCATCACCTCCACTAACTTTGTAGTGATGCTTCCTAAGGCCTGCTTGACTTCATACTCCAGGATATCTGGCTCTAGGTGAGTGACCGCACCATATACTTATCTGGGTCATTAAGACCTTTTAAAACAGTTCTTCAGTGTATTCTTGCCACCTCTTCCTAATCTTTTTTGCTTCTGGTAGGTCCTTACTGTTTCTGTTCTTTATTGTACCCATCTTTGCGTGAAATATTTCCTGGTATCTCTAATTTTCTTGAAGAGATATCTAGTCTTTCCTATTCTGTTGTTTTCTTATATTTCTTTGCATGCTTCACTTAAGAAGTCTTTCTTATCTCTCCTTGCTATTCTTTGGAACTCTGCTTTCAGATGGGTATATATCCATCTGAATATGTTTAGATGTATAATAGTCTATTACACACATGTAGTATTCTCTTTTATATATATACACACACATATATATAGTATTCCATTATATATATTATATATACATACATATCTATATTACATATATATATATGTAAAACATCACATCTTCTCTATCCATTCATCATTTGATGAACCCATAGTTTGCTTCCATATCATAATTTTACAGTGAACTTAGGAGTACATTTTTAAAAATTATTTTGTTTTTCATCAGTTAAATTCCCAGAAGGGGAATTCCTGGATTGTATGGTAGTACTAGTTTAATTTTTATAGGAAACTGTACTCTTTTCCATAGTGCTGCAACAATTTACATTCCCACAAACAGTACACAAGGGTTCTCTTTTCTCCATATTCTTGCCAACACTTGCTATTTCTGTCCTTTTGATAACAGCCATTCTGACAGGTGTGAGGTGATATCTCATTGTGATTTTGATCTTCATGAAATATTTCCTGGTATCTCTAATTTTCTTGAAGAGATATCTAGTCTTTCCTATTCTCATGTTTTCTTATATTTCTTTGCATGCTTCACTTAAGAAGTCTTTCTTATCTCTCCTTGCTATTCTTTGGAACTCTGCTTTCAGATGGGTATATATCCATCTGAATATGTTTAGATGTATAATAGTCTATTACACACATGTAGTATTCTCTTTTATATATATACACACACATATATATAGTATTCCATTATATATATTATATATACATACATATCTATATTACATATATATATATGTAAAACATCACATCTTCTCTATCCATTCATCATTTGATGAACCCATAGTTTGCTTCCATATCATAATTTTACAGTGAACTTAGGAGTACATTTTTAAAAATTATTTTGTTTTTCATCAGTTAAATTCCCAGAAGGGGAATTCCTGGATTGTATGGTAGTACTAGTTTAATTTTTATAGGAAACTGTACTCTTTTCCATAGTGCTGCAACAATTTACATTCCCACAAACAGTACACAAGGGTTCTCTTTTCTCCATATTCTTGCCAACACTTGCTATTTCTGTCCTTTTGATAACAGCCATTCTGACAGGTGTGAGGTGATATCTCATTGTGATTTTGATCTTCATTTTCTTGATTCTTCATTTCTTTGGCTAGTGATGTTGAGGTTATTTTTATATGCTTGTTGGCCATCTATATGTTTTCTTTGGGTTTCCCTGGTGGCTCAGATGGTAAAGAACCTGCCTACAATGTGGGAGCCCTGGGTATTCTTCGAAAAAAAATTTTCCAGATTCTCTGCCCATTTTTAATCAATTGTTTGTTTATGTTATGAAGTTGTATAAGTCCTTTATATGCTTTATATTAACCCCTTATTGGGTATATAACTTATAAATATCTTTCCCCATTCAGCAGGTTGTCTTTATTTCATTGATGATTTTCTTCATTGTGAAGAGGTTTTAAAATTGATATAGTTCCATTTATTTTTGTTTTTAACCTTTGGAATCACATCCATAAATATATCAACAAGAGTAATGTTAAGGATCTATGTTTTCTTCTAGGAGTTTATGACTTCTGGTTTTATATTCAAGCCTTTGACCCATTTTGAGATAATTTTTGTGTATGGTGTAAGATAGTGGTCCAGTTTCATTATTTTGAATGTCAGTGTGGCCAAGTTTTCCTAAAACCATTTATTGGAAAGACTGTCCTTTCCCTATTTTATATTTTGACTCTTCTGTTATGAATTAATGAGCATACATGCATGAATTTATTTCTGAACTCTCTATTTTGTTGCATTGATCTACAGATTTGATTTCATGAAAATACAATACTCTTTTGATTACTGTGGCTTTGTGATATAGCTTGAAATCAGGGAGCATGATGCCTCCAACATCTTTTTTTCTCAAGATTGCTTTTTCTATTTGGAGTGTTTTGTGGTTCCATACAAGTTGCAGATTATTTATTTCTATGGACAATGCCATTTGCAATTTTGATAAGGATTGCATTAAATCTGTATTTTTCCAGTAATATGGACGTATAGCAATGATAATTCTTCCAACTGAATATTCTCACAGAACACTCAATTCCATGAGAATGGAATTTCTTTCTATTTATTAGTGTCTTCTTCAATTTTTTTCATCAATGTCTTACAGCTTTTAATGTACTGGTCTTTCAACTCCTTGGTTAAGTTTATTCCAAGGTATTTATTATTTTTGATATAATTATGAATAGGATTATTTTATTAATTTGAGGGCTTCCCTGGTGGCTCAGATGATTAGAAATCTGCCTGCAGTGCAGAAAACCAGGGTTCAATCCCTAGGTTAGGAAGATTCCCTGGAGAAGGAAATGGTTACCCACTCCAATATTCTTGCCTAAGAATTCCATGGAAAGAGAAGTCTGTTGGAATACAGTCCAAGGGGTCACAAAAAGTTGAACATGACTGAGCAACTAACATTTCACTTCACACTTATTAATTTGTCTTTCAAACTCTTTGTTGTTAGTATATAAAAACACAAAAGGTTTTTGTATATTGATTTTGTACTCTACAACTTTACTGAATTTGTTTATTAGTTCTAACAGATATTTTGTGGAATCTTTAGGATTTTCTATTTATAAAATCTTATCATCTGCAAATAGTGACAATTTTACTTCTTATTTTCCAATTTGGCTATCTTTTAATTTGTTTTTCCTGCTTAATTGTTTTGTCTAGGACTTCCAATATTATGTTGAAAAAGGGTGACAAGAATGTACATCTTTGTCTTGCTCCTAATCTTAAAGGAAAGGCTTTCAGCTTTTTGCCATTGAGTATGATGTTAGTTGTAGTCTTGTCATATATTCCACCTGTGCCCATTTTGTTGAGAACTTTTATCATAAATGGATATTGAATTTTGTCAAATACTTTTCTACATCTGTTAGAATGATCATATGATTTTTATTCTTCATTTTGTTAATGTGTTGTATCACACTGATTTACTTGCTGATGCTGAACCATCTTTAAATATCTGGAATAAATCCCACTTGGTAAGCGTATATGATCCTTTTAATGTATTGCTGAATTTGGTTTGGTAGTATTTTTAGTATTTTTGCATCTCTGTTCATCAGGGATATTGCCCTATAATGTTCTTATTTGTGGTCTCTTTGTCTGGTTTCCTTAATGTCCATAGAATTTTGAGTGCCCTTTTGCAGAGTTTTATAGCTCCACTCAATGATTTAGACACAGAGTACCTAGAAGCTGCCATGTTGTCAAGCTAACTTTTGACACCAAGAGGCTTAAGTTCAAGTAAAATCTCCAAACCCAATTGGAAATGAGTTTTAGCTTCTAAAGTTTTCTCACATGGATGGCTTGGATAGTAGTTGACAGGCACCAGCTTTGGCTAAATTAGGCATGTTGATATGGGGACTACTTCCAACTGACCTTGTGAATTTGGGAAGGTTTTTATCCTCTGTGGACCTCTTATCTCTCTGGAAATGAAATGGATTCTATTCATTAAGCACTAAGCTTTCTCTCTTAGAAAATTCTAAGGTTAGGTTAAATTATTATCATTCAAGTAGAAAAATTATTACTATTTAAACTACTGTGCTGTACACCTGAAACTAACACAACATTGTTAATCAACTATACTTAATATAAAATAAAAATTTTAAAGTAATTGCTATGCTGTACATCTGTCATTTAAAAGGAAACCAGGAACTCAACAATTGGGTGGGTGTTCACTAGGTGTGTCTCCCATTGTACAAGTTCATGATCTCAAAACTCCTGCTTCTGGTGCTACCCTCCACTCTTTTTGACAGGTTTTAAACTAGAGAATGAGAGTTTAGGTGCTCAACTATATAATCATCATGGGTTAGAATTCCATAGACGTGGAGTTCCAGTTTCTTGGTGGGAAGTAGGAAATTTTCATAAAGGGTAAAAAGTGGAAACCATACCTGGTACAAGTCTTGTTAACAGATATTGTCTTATAAGGTTCTCTTAATTATTTGAAGGGCTTTCCTGGTGGCTCAGATTGTAAAGAATTCTCCTACAATGTGGGAGACCTGGGTTCTATCCCTGGGTTGGGAAGATCCCCTGGAGGAGGGCATGACAACCCACTCCAGTATTCTTGCCTAGAGAATCCCCATGGACAGAGGAGCCTGGTGGGCTACAATCCAGGGAGCTGCAAAGAGTTGGACATCACTGAGTGACTAAGCACATACAATTTTTTGAAAAGTTCTCTTCCTCCTTACTCTAGCTTCCCTCCCTTTAGGTTGAACCTCCCATGAATTTTATGACTCATCCATTTCATTTTCTATCTGAATGATTAAAGCAAGTGTTGGCAGCCCTTCAAGACTAGCCTGTAAAGTGTTCGTTTATTCACTGTAATTTAAGGCTTCCTCTGCCAGCCAGTAGTAATAACTCCGTCCTTCCTCAGGCCACTCTGGCTGCAGAACCTTGAAGCCAGCCTGGGACAAGGGAAGGAAAGAAAGGAAAAGTACGTTTCATAGATTTGTAATGGTTCATAGATTTGTTAATATTTTTTCTGTGGAAGATTCTGGCACTCAGAAAAGGTATACTGATCTTCAGACCACTGTTTAGGGAACATAAGCCTGAAAAAAAAAAAAAGAGATTTTGTGGTTTTGAAGTATCTCTATTTTAAGTAGAAAGCATGTTAAAATGGGGAAAAAATGAAAACCTAAAGCAGTCTGAAGAACAGACCTAGGCAAAATAGTACATCAAGAAAGAGGATGAGGGGCTGTTCTCTCTATTCTCTTTCCTTCTCTTTATTATCAGTCTTCATTGGATACATGCATACGTGGGTAAACAACAGTGAATAAGTCAATTTTTGAATGAATAAATGAATGAATGAATCATAGGTCAATGTTTCATAAATCTGGCTCATCTTCAGAATCAACTGAAAGCCCTTTTTATAAGACAAATCCCTGGGCTGTTCTCCTGATGATTTTGATCCATTAGGTCACAAATGGCGCTTCCTGGTGGCTCAGATGGTAAAGAATCTGCCTGCATTGCAGAAGACCTGGATTCAGTCCCTGAGTCAGGAAGATACCCTGGAGAAGGGAATGGCTACTCACTGCCGGGAGAATTTTATGGACAGAGGAACTTGGCAGGCTACATTCTATGGGGTCTCAAAGAGTCAGACATGATGTGACTAACACTTTCACTTTCACAGGTCAGAAATGGATCTGGGTATTTGTAGTTCTCAGTTGCTTCCCAAGATTCCAATGATCAGCCAGGTTTTGGAAAATGAGGCCTCAGTTCAGTTCAGTTCTGTCGCTCAGTCATGTCTGACTCTTTGTGACCCTGTGAATCACACCAGGCTTCCCTGTCCATCACCAACTCCCGGAGTTCACTCAAACTCATGTGCATTGACTCAGTGATGCCATCCAGCTATCTCATCCTCTGTTATCCCCTTCTCCTCCTGCCCCTAATCCCTCCCAGCATCAGGGTGTTTTCCAATGAGTCAACTCTTCTCATGAGGTGGTCAAAGTATTGGAGTTTCAGCCTCAGGATCAGTCTTTCCAATGAACACCCAGGACTGGTCTCCTTTAGGATGGACTGGTTGGATCTCCTTGCAGTCCAAGGGACTCTCAACAGTCTTCTCCAATATCACAGTTCAAAAGCATCAATTCTTCGGTGCTCAGCTTTCTTCACAGTCCAACTCTCACATCCATACATGACCATAGCCTTGACTAGATGGACCTTTGTTGGCCTAGAGCACAGCTATAATCCAGAGTCTATTCCTTCACATTCTTACCTTAAGTGAGGGCCCCACTCTAAATGGGCCACACTGATCAGCCCCAAATGGAATTTAGCTACAGACTATTCAAGCAATTGTTAGTCTCTTCTCGATCAGACTAGCTGATTCCCCTGTCTTCCATGCTTGTACGTTGCCAGTGAAATGACAATATTTTGCAGAATTTTTTTTAGAAAGTTTTCAATTAAAATAATGAGATTTTCCAATCTGTTGTACTTTTAACTGTTCTTGAACTGCCCATCCACAAACAAACCAAGAATCCCTTTGCTTGGTTTCCTTGTTCTTTTTTTGTTAAAAACAAGGATATTCCTGAAATCCTTAATTTTAAAAATGCCTAAACTCATCTCCCTCTCCCTGCTTAATCAGTATTCAGTTCAGTTCAGTCACTCAGTTGTGTTCAAATGTTTGAAACCGCGTGGACTGCAGCATGCCAAGCTTCTCTGTCCATTGCCAACTCCTGGAGCTTGCTCAAACTTATGTCCATCAATGCCATCCAACCATCTCATCCTCTGTCATCCCCTTCTCCTCCTTCAATCTCCTCCTGCCTTCAATCTTTCCCAGCATGAGGGTCTTTCCTAATGAGTCAGTTCTTCACATCAGGTGACCAAAGTATTGGAGCTTTGGCTTCAGTACCAGTCCTTCCAATGAATAATCATTTTTAGTATTCAATAAATAAGTATTGAAATCTCTAGACTGCTAGGAATGATGGGGATACAGAAATGAAAGATATCATCCCTTTTTAATGAACTTTATGGTCTAGTGGGTAAGTTGAATAAGAAAATGGTTATTCTAAGCATGATAAAAGTATGTATAGATTAGGAAAGTTGGGGTATATTTTGGGCCAAGAGCATGANAGATGTGTATAAGAGACAGTCTCTAGACTGCTAGGAATGATGGGGATACAGAAATGAAAGATATCATCCCTTTTTAATGAACTTTATGGTCTAGTGGGTAAGTTGAATAAGAAAATGGTTATTCTAAGCATGATAAAAGTATGTATAGATTAGGAAAGTTGGGGTATATTTTGGGCCAAGAGCATGATAAGTACTGAAAAAAAAGGGAAAATCAAGATTTAGATGATGAAAAAGCAGTGTATCTATAGCCACAGAGGTGATGACATTAAAACCTTGGCAACTAAACTCAGATCCATGTGTGTTGGAGGAGTGATGGGAGATGACATTGGAAGCATAGAAACCATGTTATGATATCCCTTGAAAGTCTTCCTAAAATTTTGAATTTTGGACTGAAGCACCAGGATTTCCATAAGGGATTTGAGCATGAGATGGACACACACAGATATATACATTTGAAGAAATGCTTTCATCAGCGTACAGATTTTGTCTGACCTGAAATTTGCCAGACTGGCTTCAAGGGATCTAAAGAAAAGAGAGAGAGGAAAATAATGAAGTAGTAGAAATAATTTATTTTTTTTAATATAAATTTATTTATTTTAATTGGAGGTTGATTACTTTACAATATTGTATTGGGTTTGTCATACATCAACATGAATCCACCACAGGTATACATGTGTTCCCCATCCTGAAGCCCCCTCCCTCCCCGTACTATCCCTCTGGGTTGTCTCAGAGCACCAGCCCCAAGCATCCAGTATTGTGCATTGAACCTGGACTAGTGATTCCTTTCATATATGATATTATACATGTTTCAGTGCCATTCTCCCAAATCATCCCACCATCTCCCTCTCCCACAGAGTCCAAAAGACTGTTCTGTATATCTGTGTCACTTTTTCTGTCTCACATACAGGGTTATCATTACCATCTTTCTAAATTCCATATATATGCATTAGTATACTGTATTGGTGTTTTTCTTTCTGGCTTACTTCACTCTTTAATAGGCTCCAGTTTCATCCACCTCATTA
>SJYX01021097.1:124610-162391 GCA_006410675.1 Oreotragus oreotragus
TGAAAGTGAAAAGTGAAAGTGAAGTCGCTCAGTCGTGTCTTGCAAAGTAATAGTAGGTTATAAAAGTGAAAACTAAAGAGCTAATAGAGGACTTACATTTTTTTAAAAATTAAAAAAAAAGAATGATGGTAAAAATAGTAAAAATATATCTAGGACTTTCTCTGGTGTTGTTGTGGCTATTGTGGGGTCAGTTCATTTTCAGATAGTTCCTTGGTCCAGCTTATATTTCTCAAGATCTATAGGCCCCTTCCTGTGTAGTTGGTACTAACTACAGGGTTTTATCTATTGCACCTGTCACTTCCAAGGCAGTTCCCTCTGTTTTAGCTTCTTCTGCTTGCTGGTCTCTTCAGTGTCTGATTTCCGCCCTGACACAAAGGGGGCGGTGGTGGACACTTTTTTTAGGCTCACTTGTTCAGTCACGCTGTGGGGATGGAGGGACGCTGCAAACAAATAACACCGGCATGTGCTCGCAGTGTCTCAGCCACACTGGGCCTGCCCCTGCTCACGGCGCGTGTGCCCTCCCTGCCCACACTGCTCAGGCTCTAGGTTGCTCTGCTGGGAACCGTCCAAGGCTGGCCCTGGGCTGCATGCACCTCCCAGGTCTAAGCCGCTCATGTTCAGGCACTCAGGTAGTCCTCAGAGGCACAGACTTGGCTGGGCCTGCGTTTTGTGCCCTTCCCAGGTCTGAGCAGCTCAGGTGATGAGGTGTTTGGTGAGTGTGGTCACTGCGAGTTATTGCCTCCCCTGTCCCTGCCACTTGGTTTTCTGCATGTACAACCAGTGCACCTTCTCAGGCAGATGTTGACTGTCCAGAACCCCAAGAAGTCTTAGTTAGCAAAGAAGCCTGCTTGCAGTTTGGTAGATAATGTCTCTCTGGGGCTGTGATTGCCCCCTTCTGGCTCTGGCTGCCTGTCACTGGAGGGGGATTGTCTGAAGCCGGCTCTGTTCAGTCCTTTGTTCTGTGTGCGGGCCTGGCAGTGTCTTTGGGCTTTTCCCGCGGTAGCTATCCCACAGTCTGGTTTGGTAGCCCAAGTTAGTTCTCTCAGATTGACCATGGGGCATTCAGGCCAGATCCTTACTCTAAGCCATGCAGTCTGCACCTCCCTGCCCAGCCCCCGCTAGCTAGTGGTGGGTTCAGGCGTCTGCGCTGCTTCTCCGCTGGGTGAGTTACCATTGGGCTCGAAATTTGTGGGTTTTGATTATTTATTTGTTTTTCCTCCCTGTTATGTTGCCCTCTGTGCTTCCAAGGCTTGCCGCAGACTCATCAGTGAGAGTGTTTCCTGGTGTTTGGAAACTTCTCTCTTTTTTAGACTCCCTTCCCAGGACGGAACTCCGTCCCTACCTCTTTTGTCTCTTTTTTTGTCTTTTATATTTTTTCCTACTGCTTTTGAAGACAATGGGCTGCTTTTCTGGGTGCCTGATGTCCTCTGCCAGCATTCAGAAGTTTTTTGTGGAATTTACTCAGCGCTTAAATGTTCTTTTGATGAATTTGTGTGGGAGAAAGTGGTCTCCCCGTCCTATTCCTCTGCCATCTTAGGACCACATTTCTTTCTTTCTTTTTTTTTTTTTGACTACTTGTTTCTTTATTTGCCAACGACTTTCTGACTCCTAGTTCTTCTAGGTGGGGAAGGCAATGGCACTCCACCCCAGNTGGGCTACTTTTCTGGGTGCCTGATGTCCTCTGCCAGCATTCAGCTGTTGTTTTGTGGAATCTACTCAGGGTTCAAATGTACTTTTGATGAATTTGTCCGGGAGAAAGTGGTCTCCCTGTCCTATTCCTCCGCCATCTTAGGGCCACTCCCCTGTTTTCTTAATAATTAACTATATATACTTTTTGATGGAGTAAGTTCATTTGATATGACTTACATTAAAAAATGCTTTTAGAATTAATAATTATGTTTCATCAGATTATTGGCAAGGCATCTTTTCTCATGAATCATGTATTAGGCTCTAATAAATGAGCTTGACAGTAATGGGGTAAAAAATAGTATTTTATTAATTATTTCTCACCTTCAGTGAGCACTGTGTACTCTTTACAAGTGTCAAGGAAAAGGAAATTTTCCCCTTTATCCCTCTTGAGTTCTATTGGCTGGATTGATAAGGAAAATCGCATAAGGCAGATTAATAGGAGAAAAAGGAACACTTTAGTTCTTGTGCACAGAAATCTCACAGATATGGCACCTAAGAAGTAGCCAAAGCAAGCAACTTTTATACTGTTTAGGTAAACAGTAAATTTATGAGGGATTGACAGGGCAAAGAATTTAGGCTTTGGGTGCTTAATTAGTGAGGACTTTAAAGAGTGTGGGCTTAGGATAGTCAATTAAAGAAGTAACAAGGCTTGTGAATACAGGCTTCTCAGCCTGAACTCCCTCTCTCTGGTGATAAGGGTGTCCTTCAGCCTGTAGATGTAGGGAGTCATCTCCTGCTTTCAGAGAGAGAAAGAGAAAGGTCTTAAGTGTCCCTTTTGTATTGGCCATTTCTTAAGTAAATGTAATTTAAAATAATCAATATGCTATTGAGGCATATGGGGCCCTGGGCCCCAACAAAAGTCATTGCATCTTCTGCACATTATTAATTTCTACGTATGTGCTCTGGTTATCCACTACTGCATAGCAACCTACATCAAAATTTAGTGGCTAAAAATTTTATCATTATTTTATCTCATAATTCTAAGACACTGAAATCCAGGCAATCAACTGTAGAACTCATTTCATTTTATCCGCTGAATTAGCCTGGGTGACTGGGATGGCTCTCTTGGAACTACTGGGTGTTAGCTGGTTCCCATCCCCCGCCCCCCCCCAGCCTCTTTATCAGAGCCTCTCTGTGTAGTCTGGCAGATTTCTACTCTAGTTAGATTTCTTAGATAATGGTCAGATTTATAAGAAACCATAGCAGAAGCATCAGTCCTCTTGAAGTCTAGTATCAAGCCAATATATAGTATCAGTTCTTCATCCCTTCCAAGAATCCTCCCCTACCCTAGAAAAGATAGTCTCTCCTGCTCTTCACAGTCAAACACCCCTGGGCAACCCTTTTTCATATCTTTTATAGCAGAGTGTTAATTTGTGGATTTACTTGTCTGAATCTTCTTTAGCTGTGAGAAAACTGAGTACAGGGGCTGAATCTTCCAATGCTGTATGTTCCTGTGCCACACACAAAATAATCAGCTGAAATATAGCTTAAAAAAATAAGTATCTTGTATATATTGTAGGTATTCAATACATTTGTACATCAAATACATTAAATAATCAAAACTAAGAAATATGATTGGAAAAATTGTTAAGGAGCCTTTATAGGTGAGTAGAGAGGTAATTTTAGGAAAGAAATCATGATTTAAGATGTTTACAGTTCCTTTGAAGTAGTATATTTTGAGGCATGCTATAGAAGCAAAGACAGTTCAAAACTTAAAAAATTTGTGAAGTCTGTATTCACTAGTTCATCAGCTAAAATAAGCTAGTATCACTGGAACTGCTCATCTTTTAAAATTTTGTCTTAAATGTAAACTTGTTGAAATATTTTTGAAACTAATTTTTCTTTATCTTTTCTATTCTTTTGGGATTAAACATTGTGATTTACCACTAAGAATTTCAAGATGTAACCAGGCTCCTCCATCCATGGGATTCTCCAGGCAAGAATACTGGAGTGGGTTGCCATTTCCTTCTCCATAGGACCACATTTCTAAACCTTGATGATGCATGGGTGTGTTTGCATATGGCAGGAGTAGCAGTGACAAAACAGAGGGACCATAGAGTGACTCGGACTTTTAAACCTTGACCGCATAGAGAATGGGGGTGCCATTCATGGAACCAGTTGTTTGACTGATTTTTATTCATTTTCCTCTGGTATCCAAAGAAATTGTGGACAGCATCATAACATGAATTGAGCAAGTGCCATGCCTCTTTTTTTTTTTTTTCCCCAAGTCCTTATCAAGGCTGAAAAATCTTCTAAGCACACATGAAAGAAACAGCAGGGCCAAGATGACTTTGAACTCACTGCACATGATTCCTTTTATATAAGACATGCTTGACAAACATTAATTAAATCTCCCAGCACCTCTTTGAAGTAATGTAAGAAATATGTACAGGTGGGTAAACTGAGGCCTCAGGAACTAGAAGGAGAGCCTGAGGACATACTAGGGCAGGTGCAGTATTTGAAGAGACCCTCATAAGAGGCCATTGTTTCTCTGATGAGGCCAGATGTAGGTGCTTGTTTACAAGCAGAGGTCTTCCGGCAAGTTCTGTAAACCAGACAGGATGAGGCAGGCTGGTTACTGACTCCAGGGACCACATTATCTGACCTTAGACCTGGCAGCCTTGGGCCTTAGAGCACATCCTGTCTACTCATAACCCAGAGCCACTATCTCTCTTCTGAAATCTACAGCTGTGTCATATTACTTCTGCTGCTGCTAAGTCACTTCAGTCGTGTCCGACTCTGTGTGACCCCATAGACGGCAGCCCACGAGGCTCCCCCGTCCCTGGGATTCTCCAGGCAAGAATACTGGAGTGGGTTGCCATTTCCTTCTCCAATGCAAGAAAGAGAAAAGTGAAAGTGAAGTCGCTCAGTCTGTCCGACTGTTAGCGACCCCATGGACTGCAGCCCACCAGGCTACTCCGTCCATTGGATTTTCCAGGCAAGAGTACTGGGGTGGGGTGCCATTGCCTTCCCCGCATATTACTTCTAATGCTTACTTAATCCCTGAAACTGACTGGTAGTCATGAGTGTCAGAGGTGAGGGTGCTTGACTTCATGGCCAAAAGCAGGAACCTGAGTCATTTTTGTACCAGAGTTTCCACTTTTCAGCTTATTTATTTGTAGATTGGACTCTGGTTTAGGGTGCAGGATGCTTTTGCAGAGGAAGAGTCCATATGTGTTGCAGGCCTATCAACAGCATTGGTCAAGCTTACAGGGGGTTCTGGAATTAAAATGGCCCTTGGGAGTTATCCCAAGTTGGTTATGATGACTGGCACTTTGTACTTTCACGTTGATCAGTGATTGGGCGTGGCTACCGTGCAAAGGACTGCAGCGAAGTCAGGCCCTGAAGAGGCTGATGTCTGAAGGCTGTACACAATATATATTGAGAATCTCATTTTCTGCTTGTTAAACTAGGTGCATCCTAAAAGATGGTCTTTGACCAGTTGTATCTGCTGCCCAACTACTGATTCCTTCTACTCAGTTATCCTATTAGTATCCATCCTCTATCAGTTTATTGTACCTATAAAGGCAATGGCACCCCACCCCAGTACTCTTGCCTGGAAAATCCAATGGACGGAGTAGCCTGGTGGGCTGCAGTCCATGGGATCGCTAACAGTCGGACAGACTGAGCCACTTCACTTTCACTTTTCTCTTTCATGCATTGGAGAAGGAAATGGCAACCCACTCCAGTGTTCTTGCCTGGAGAATCTCAGGGACGGGGGAGCCTGGTGGGCTGCCATCTATGGGGTCACACAGAGTCGGACACGACTGAAGTGACTTAGCAGCAGCAGCAGCAGCAGCACCTATGATGTTAGGAATGGAGTTAGATGCTAAAATGGCAAAAGATAGACAAAGTCCCTGTGCTCAGGAAGCTCTCAGTCTAGTGAGAGAGACACAAAATTAATAGATGAACACAGAAACAAGACTTCCCTGGTGGCTCAGACGGTAAAGTGTCTGTCTACAATGCGGGAGACCCGGGTTCAATCCCTGGTTTGGGAAGATCGCCTGGAGAAGGAAATGGCAATCCACTCCAGTACTATCGCTACTGTGCTCAGGAAGCTCTCAGTCTAGTGAGAGAGACACAAAATTAATAGATGAACACAGAAACAAGACTTCCCTGGTGGCTCAGACGGTAAAGTGTCTGTCTACAATGCGGGAGACCCGGGTTCAATCCCTGGTTTGGGAAGATCGCCTGGAGAAGGAAATGGCAATCCACTCCAGTACTATCGCTTGGAAAATCCCATGGACGGAGGAGCCTGGTAGGCTACAGTCCATGGGGTCGCAAAGAGTCAGACAAGACTGAGTGACTTCACTTTCACTTTTCACTTTCACAGAAACAAAATCAGCTCATAAACAACTAAGTGCTTCAGGGAATAAGAGAATCAAATAGAGAGAAAATACCAAAAAAAAAAAAAAAAAAAAAAGCATATGCACATATGCTGTTGGAGAGATAAAGATGGAAACATTTTCACATCTATCCACTGAGATAAAAGGCCTTCTCTCTGATAATTTAACAAGATATACATTTCACCAGCAATTTAGGAGGTTACAAAATTGAGACATGCTTGAAACTAATGGGAAATAATTGAAAACTTAGCTTCGTAGTGCCATTGGCCTTCTTCTGGACAAAGAGAGTGAATGAAAAATAATTACCCAGAGAAAAGAGCAATTTTTTAAAGGAAGATTTGGAACTGGATTGTAAACAATGTGTTTTCTGAGTACCACAGTGGTAATATCAGGTGACTGTTTTGTCCTTTTCATGAACTCTCTATTTTTATTCCTGAAATAATTTTCTGAATCCATTGTCCTTTATTTTCATATTTGAAGTTTAAAATTATTTTTCCAGAAGTATTTCTCAAAGAAATCTTTGACTGTGAACATATTCAGTTGCCTTACTGAATGTAATGACCACTTGAAAATCCTGTTCTTGTTAAACTTTCTAAGGAATCCATTCAGAGATGAGAGACATTTAGACATTTTGTTCATTAGCTTGGTTAACCATTGGTTTTCCATTTTATTTACCATATTTTCCTTTTTTCTCTATGATTTAGGTCTCTAAAACATTTGGACGGTTTGCATGAAAGGGGCTATATCATAAATGCTTTTAAGGTTTATATGATTTATATGCATAGCACTCATGATTCATGTCTCAAATGGCCATGTTAGTAGAATTTTTTTTTATTAAATTCTTGATTTATGTGAAATAGATAAATACATGGATCATTCAGAACAAGGGTGTCTGTGTCTGGGGGTGGAGGGAGGGGAAGGACGAGAGGGGTCTGGATACATGAGTAACTACCTATTGGTTCTAATGAGATTTGCACAAGGAAGACTCCTGTATTCCAAGACATAATCTTTCTTCATTCTAACATGTGGTTAGGTATATGTTATTGATATAATTTTAATTTCTGAGCCATGTTAAATCGATACATGTTTTAGATATCCCCCTTGAGGAAGGAAACATAAAAGAACATGCCTTTTTCCTTCTCCCTCTTCCCATGTTGTGTTTGGCAAAATACCTTGACATTCTAAAGTGTCTTATCTACCTCTGATTTGGTTTACTCAGTGTTTACCATCATAATATCGGAAAATGGAACCAAGAATGCTTCTTAACAATGAGAATATTTTGTAAAAGATGATACTTAAATAGGACTTCCTATAATAGTAATAAAACATTTTCAAGCCCACTCTCAGCTGAAGAAAGGAACTTTCACTCTGCTCAAAGCTGGAGTTGTGTGAGAAAGTGCATATGTGTGTTTCAAATAACCAAACCAATAAGTTCTATTTCTCTACTTATTATAATCAAGGGAACAACCCTTCTAATAAAATTGTGTTCAACAGTTCCTCTATAAATTTCCTCCCTCATCTTAGCTCCACCTGGTATAATATAAAAGGTAATATACTTTGGAGGTATTTTTAATAAAATTTTTTCAGATGACTTTATGTGTCAAAACAATTCATTTATAGCTTCTTATTAGTTCACTTTTATAGAGGTATTAGTCTGTCCTATCTCATGGGGTAAAATCATTTTTTTTTCCTATGACCGACCTTTGTATTTCTGTTGACTTAATCTCTCCATTTCTTAGTGTTTCACATATAAGAACATGGTTAAGGCAAGGGGAAAATTAGCTTGTTCATACTCTTGTGATATTAAGATTGACTTTTATATGAATCTTACTATATACTGATATTTTTATTATAAGGCACTATATTAACTCTGATGTTTATAACAGTGGAGACAAAGTGGAGAGAGGAGCTGATTCATAATTTGTTTCATATTAAAATAACTGCATGATTATTCTGTTATTCAATCAAAAATGATTTCTTATGTAGATAAGATGTTTAAGGGATCATATTAGTGTTCTTTATTCAAGATGACTACTTATGTGGATAAGATGCTTCCAGAACGGTGAGAATATGGAATGACTTCATGGCAAGAAAGATTAGTGAAAAGCATGACACAGCATAAGACAAGGAATAGCCAAAATAAGAAGCAACTGGCTGAAACACAACTGCAATTGTTTTATGGTTCATCCTTTCTATTCTTCAAGGGCAGGTCATAGTCCAAGAGAGGGAACAATAAGTTCTTCAGGAAGGCTCATTGCTTCTTATATTTTTCACCAAATTCTCCCACCTTTAGCTTCAACCTCAGCCCAGAGTTAGTAGGCAGAATGTGCATGGAGATACACTGGATCTGTTTGACTCATGAGTATGCTTTAAATCTCTTAATATTCTGCTTCTTGGAGCTGTAGACTATTAGAGGCACTAGATATATGCACAAACCAGGCTTTGGAGTTTGCACGGTTCCATGAAAAATGTGGAAGCAGAGGCTCTGTTAAAAATATTATTAAAGATTTAAGATAGTGACAGTAAACATTAAACCACACATGGGGAACCATCTAAGTGTGGGACCCTGTGTCTCTGTACAGGTTTTACACCCATGAAATTGGCCCTACCTTCAGATACTTCTAGATGTGAGTGTGAAAGTAAGGCTAAAAATAGGAATTTTGTCTAAATGTGTATTTAAGCACAGGCTGGACACCACATTTCCATGTCTACTTTGTACAGCTGCTTCTGTTCACTTCCCTCCCTGAAGCGCCTATAAAATGTAATCAGTAATAGTGCTTACATTAGAGGGTTATTATGGGTTCAATAAGATAATACACATAGGGGAAAAAAAGGAAAAAAAATAACAATATGATAGAAACTAGAGTTGGACATGACTGAAGTGACTTAGTATGCATGCATACTTTGGAGAAGGAAATGGCAATCCACTCCAGTATTCTTGCCTGGAGAATTCCAGGGACAGAGGAGCCTGGTGGGCTGCCATCTACGGGGTCACACAGAATTGGACACAACTGAAGCAACTCAGCAGCAGCAGCAGCATATAAAAATAAAATAAAAAGAGAACTTGTATACCCTCTTAAATAATATCTACTTAAAACCTCTAAAAAATAAACAATAGAACTCTATAATAAACATGATCTCAAATCAGGGAAAAAATTAATACACAGATGGTACTTCTTGGGGTGTCTGGCACACAGTAAACATTCAATAAGTGTAATTTGCTGTGGATGAAGGAGGAAGAGGAGGGGAAAATGGTGGTGGTGAATATGGAAGCCATAGTTGCTAAAGAAGATGAGAGTTGAATTTAAACCAGTCTATGCTGGAATCATTTTCCCACCACTACCCATGAGAACCTGGGCAAGTAACTTAACCTTAGTGCCTTTACCAGTTAGTTATTGCTGAGTACCAAACCAACCCGAACCTCAATGCCTTAAAATAGCTATCACTTATTTTTTGCTCACGTAACTACACAGGACTCGGCTAATCTAGGCTGAACACCTGTGTTCAAGTTGAAGATCTAACTGACCTGGGTTACATGCTGACAGTTGGGCTCAGATCTGCTTTCAATATATGTTATTCCTCTTGGATTAGTAGTCTGACTGGAACATAATATTTTTGGCAATGCTGGCAGCATGAGGAAAAACCTCCCTGTGAAAATCCATTTTAAGGCTTTGTTCACGATGCCTGTGAACATTCCATTGACCAAAGCAAATCACATGACAAAGCTTGTAAACAAAGGTCAAGGAAAACACACACCATCTCTAGAGAGGAAACTCATAACAAAAAGGGTATGGAGAGAGAAGAAAAAGTTCTGGGGACAATAACTCAATTTTCTTACATGGTAATATGGAGTTACCGTGGAAAACAGCAATGGCCACAGGACTGGAAAAAGTTTTCATTCTAATCCCAAAGAAAGGCAATGCCAAAGAATGCTCAGACTACCGCACAACTGCACTAATCTCACATGCTAGCAAAGTAATGCTCAAAATTCTCCAAGCCAGGCTTCAGCAATATGTGAACTATGAACTTCTGGATGTTCAAGCTGGTTTTAGAAAAGACAGAGGAACCAGAGATCAAATTGCCAACATCTCCTGGATCATTGAAAAAGCAAAAGAGTTCCAGAAAAACATCTATTTCTGCTTTATTCACTATGCCAAAGACTTTGACTGTGTGGATCACAATAAACTGTGGAAAATTCTGAAAGAGATGGGAATACCAGACCACCTGACCTGCCTCTTGAGGAATCTGTATGCAGGCCAGGGAGCAATAGTTAGAACTGGATACGGAACAACAGACTGGTTCCAAATAGGAAAAGGAGTACGTCAAGGCTGTATATTGTCACCCTGCTTATTTAACTTATACGCAGAGTACATCATGAGAAACACTGGGCTGGATGAAGTGCAAGCTGGAATCAATAACCTCAGATATGCAGAAGACAACACCCTTATGGCAGAAAGTAAAGAAAAACTAAAGAGCTTCTTGATGAAAGTGAAAGAGGAGAGTGAACAAGTTGGCTTAAAGCTCAACATTCAGAAAAGTGAGATCATGCATCTGGTCCCATCACGTCACGGGAAATAGATGGGGAAACTGTGGAAACAGTGACAGACTAGTTTTTTGGGCTCCAAAATCACTGCAGATAGTGGCTGAAGCCATGACATTAAAAGATGCTTACTCCTTGGAAGGAAAGTTATGACCAACATAGACAGTATATTAAAAAGCAGATACATTATTTTGCCAGCAAAGGTCTGTCTAGTCAAGGCTATGGTTTTTCCTGTGGTCATGTATGGATGTGAGAGTTGGCCTATAAAGAAAGCTGAGCATTGAAGAATTGATGCTTTTGAACTGTGGTGATGGAGAAGACTCTTGAGAATCCCTTGGATTGCAAAGAGATCCAACCAGTCCATCCTAAAGGAGATCAGTCCTGAGTGTTCATTGGAAGGACTGATGTTGAAGCCAAAACTCCAGTACTTTGGCCACCTCATGTGAAGAGCTGACTCATTTGAAAAGACCCTGATGCTGGGAAAGATTGAAGGCAGGAGGAGAAGTGGACAACAGAGGATGAGATGGTTGGTTGGCATCACCGACTCAGTGAACATGAGTTTGGGTAAACTCTGGTAGTTGGTGATGGACAGGGAGGCTGGTGTGTTGTGGTCCTTGGAGTCACAAAGAGTTGGACACAACTGAGCAACTAAACCGAACAGAATATGGAGTTAATAAAATGACTTCCTCATAGACTTGTTTTGAGGACTAAAAGAAATAATCCATGTAAAGTATTTAGCACAGTGCAGGTATATATTTAACACAATATATGTCAGCTATGTTTGTAATAATGACTCATCTCTCTGACTCAAATACAATAAAGGATTTTAGATGAGAGAGTCAGATATAGATGTGGGAAGCTGAGAAAAAGTTGGTGGCTATGTGTTTAGCTGGATCTTAGAAGACAGCAAGTTTTGCAAGGAAAAAAAGGGAGGGGATCTTGTTAGGTGTTGCAGAGCAAAACCAAATAGTCAAAGGGCAAAATAATGTGGATTTACAGTTTTGATTGTGTTTAGAGTTTTAGGTAAATTACCCACCCTTTCTGTCCCTCCTTTTTCATTTAAAATCCTTGTGATGACTTGTCAGTCCCAATACCACTGTTTGGAAAAGAGAATATACCATGCACATATAATAAACCAGTTATGTTCTCTGCTTGGAACTTCCTCCAGCATTTCCTTTCCCTGGGTAGGTGCTGGTTCCCAAGGTCTGCTCTCATCTTGTGTGGAAGGACATCCATAGGAATCCAGGATGCCAGACTGCAAAATATTCCTTGTGGGCTCAGTCCTGTGTTGGAGCCTTTGAGAATGGCTATTGCTTATGTACTGGGTTTTGTGGGAGAGCTGTGTGAGTCCTGTTCATGGCAGTGAGGATTTGAAACACAAGACTCTGTGAGAAATTAATACTGTAAGCTCTGCAATTAAAAGTTCTTACATATGCCTTCCCCAGTTCTCCAGCCCCACCAGTCTGCTGCCCTGATTGCACTATGGGGAACTAGCGGGGGCAGAAAACCTGCTGCTAACACAGCCAAGTTGTCCAGGCATGTTAGCATCCTCCTCAGCAGCCACAGCCTGAAGAAAGATGAAAGCCTTTCCTCCCCACCCTGAGTGACATATGTACACAGAGGGTGTTCTTTGGAAGACAAATCTTTAGAAAAACCATACATAGAATATACTCAAACAAGGAGCTGGAGCTTGGAACTCTTTGGTTGTGACACTGTCCACACGTTGCTCCTCTGAACTCATCCCATACTACCGTAAAAAGCACCGATTGAAAACCTCTCTTCAAATGCTGATGGCTTTACTTCTAGCCTTACAAATCAGTTTTGAGAAATCACTTCACACAAAACCACTTTATCTCATTATCCCAGTTGATATTGGTGCTCCCTAAAGTTATCCTGCCCTCACACTCTTCAGTTCAGTACAGTCACTCAGTCGTGCCGGACTCTGTGACCCCATGGATTGCAGCACGCCAGGCTTCCCTGTACGCTATCAACTCCTGGAGGTTGCTCAAACTCATATCCAGTGAGTCGGTGATGCCAACCAACCATCTCATCCTCTGTCACTCTTTCTCCTCCTGCCTTCAATCTTTCCCGGCATCAGGGTCTTTTCCAGTGAGTCAGTTCTTCGCATCAGGTGGCCAAATATTGGAGCTTCAGCTTTAGCATCTGTTCTACCAATGAATGTTCAGGATTGATTTCCTTTAGGATGGACTGGTTGGATCCTCTTGCCGTCCAAGGGACTCTCAAGAGTCTTCTCCATCACCACAGTTCAAAAGCATCAATCCAGCATCAGAGTCTTTTCCAGTGAGTCAGTTCTTCGCATCAGGTGGCCAAATATTGGAGCTTCAGCTTTAGCATCTGTTCTACCAATGAATGTTCAGGATTGATTTCCTTTAGGATGGACTGGTTGGATCCTCTTGCCGTCCAAGGGACTCTCAAGAGTCTTCTCCATCACCACAGTTCAAAAGCATCAATCCTTCGATGCTCAGCTTTCTTAATAGTTCACCTCTCACATCCATACATAACTACTGGAAAAACCATAGCTTTGACTAGATGTACCTTTGGTGGCAAAGTAATGTTTCTGCTTTTTAATCTGCTTTTGGTCATAGCTTTTCTTCCAAGGGGCAAGCATCTTTTAATTTCATGGCTGCAGTCACCATCTGTAGTGATTTTGGAGCCCAAAAAAGTAAAGTTTTTTTACTGTTTCTACTGTTTCCCCATCTATTTGCCATGAAGAGATGAGACCAGATGCCATGATCTTCACTGTCTTCTTTCACTTTCATCAAGAGGCTCTTTAGTTCTTCTTTGCTTTCTGCCATAAAGATGGTGTCATCTGCATATCTAAGGTTATTGATATTTCTCCCTGCAATCTTTACTCCAGCTTGTGCTTCATCCAGGCCAGCATTTCTCATGATGTATTCTGCATATAAGTTAAATAAGCAGGGTGACAATATACAACCTTGACGTACTCCTTTCCCAATTTGGAACCAATCTGTTGGTCCATGTCCAGTTCTAACTGCTGCTTCCTGACCTGCATATAGGTTTCTCAAATGGCAAGTCAGGTGGTCTGGTATTCCCATCTCTTTCAGAATTTTCCACAGTTTATTGTGATCCACACAGTCAAAGTCTTTGGCATAGTCAATAAAGCAGAAATAGATGTTTTTCTGGAACTCTCCTGCTTTTTCAGTGATCCAGGAGATGTTGGCAATTTGATCTCTGGTTCCTCTACCTTTTCTAAATCCAGCTTGAACTTCTGGAATTTCTCGGTTCATGTACTGTTGAAGCTTGGCTTGGAGAATTTTGAGAATTACTTTGCTAGCATGTGAGATGAATGCAATTGTGTGGTAGTTTGAACATTATTTGGCTTTGCCTTCTTTGGGATTGGAATGAAAATCGACCTTTTCCAGTCCTGTGGCCACTGCTGAGTTTTCCAAATTTGCTGACATATTGAATACAGCACCTAGCAGCAGCATCTTTTAGTGTTTGAAATAGCTCAACTGGCATTCCATCACCTCCACTAGCTTTATTTGTATGGTGATGCTTCCTAAGGTCCACTTGACTTTGGACTCCAGCATGTCTGGCTCTAGTTGAGTGATTACACCATAATGGTTATCTGGGTCTTTAAGGTCTTTTCTGTATAGTTCTGTATATTCTTGCAACCTTTTCTTAATATCTTCTGTTTCTGTTAGGTCTATATTGTTTCTGTCCTTTATTGTGCCCATGTTTCCTTTGGTATCTCTAATTTTCACACACAAATGAAAGGAGCCAATGGGGGCAGCCAGCAGCATTCTGATGCTCACAGTAGCAGATGGTGTGGCGTCCTGCCTAGATGACCCTCCACAACCCAGGCTCTCATCCTCCAGCTGCTGGGCCTGTTGGCAGCTAATATCCCTCAGCTGTGTACCTCTCTGGTCTTCTTGCCTTCAGCTGGAGAGCAGCCTCACTCCTTCCTGTGGGTGGCCCACATCCATGGCTCGTGGATATCAGTGTAAAATGCCTCCAAGTGGGAGAACTCAGGACTGACTGTTTCAGCTTCAGAGCTGCCTCGGGGTTGCTAAGCCTTCTGTTGCACCTTATCTCCCTGCTTAGTCTGCTGCCCCCTCCCCTACATGTGTTAATACCAGAGAACACACTACAATGACTCTTCACACAGATACCTGAGAGTGGATTTCCTCAGAGGTTTGACCTATGACCTATGATGTCTACCCAGTATCATGTGGCTGTAGGCACATCTCACATCGTGGCTTATTTAATTTCCATATCCTTAGCCACTGAGGAAACTAAGGTTGGATGTTAACTTGCCCAAGATTCCTCTCTTGGTAACTGACAAAAAAGTCTACCTTTCTCCAAGTTTAATAATCCATATACTGCCTGACAGCTAAGAGCACAGGAAGCTTAATGTACACAAAAATGTAGGCCTTTTATTGAATGAATGCCTAGATAAATGCGATGTCAAAACAAACAGAAAGGAGAGTGGTCAAAATCTCTCTGTAGGAGGACCAGGGGTGAGCAGTGGGGCTCTTCTGTAGACTCAGATGTACACGGGTGTGTCTGATGAATGGATAGACACTTGCACCCCTCAAGGTGAGTGTGGGAGAAGGAAGCAATGGCACACTCACAAGGGGGCTATTTTAAGAGAGTTTAGGGAAGGGGTTATTTACAGAAGTGTGGTCAGAGTAAGAGACGGGCGGCACAGTGGTAAAGAATCGCAGGTGGTAAAGAATCTACCTGGCAATGCAAGAGATACAAGAGACGTGGGTTGGGAAGATCCTCTGGAGAAGGAAATGGCAACCCACTCCCTAGTCTCACCTGGGAAATCCCGTGGATAGAGAAGCCTGGCTGGCTACAGTCCATGGGGTTGCAAAGAGTCAGACATGAGTAAGTGACTAAACACCAAGAGACTGACAAGGGACAGCAAGTTCTGTAGAACTAACTAGAGCGGAGCAGAGCGCTCTGCCAGTCACGAAACTGAAGAACCAGGAAGAGGCGTCTAGGTGGCAGAAGGGAGCTTCTTGACAGGAACCCTTAGTGGAGGAATGTTCAAACCGCAGACTGAGGAAAGTGAGCCGGGGAAAGAACACTCCCCCTTCTCCTCTCTCCTGCCCTTCCACATCCCGCTGTCCAAGGAGAACCAGCCAGAGGGCATGGGAACTAGTTTATGCCTTCCACAGACCTGGCGTTTTGGGACCCACAGCAGGATGGCCTGTGGGGGAGGTGTCCGGTGGAGCAGGGAGAAGGTTCTGGCACAGCACTGAAATGAGACACTGAGTTCTAAAGACACTGAGGGCACCAAAGAACACTCACCTGACGGTCAGTTGCCCAAACACGACCCAACGATGGGGAGGCTGCATCCTCTCCACTTCGCTAAATGATGAAAGAGGCAGCAGGCTCACCACAGCCCCTGAGGGCCGGCATGTCGGGGAGCCTCATTCTCCCTGTGAGCTGCAGCTTCAGAGGAAGCCAGAACTCATGGTCCTCAGAGACTTCAATCCTGCTGAGCAACAACGTGGGACGTGGAGGAGGACAGGCTCGGGCTATTTCCAAGTTTAAATAAAACAAATGTAGAGACTCTTAGAAATGACTGAGGAAAGCTTGAGATGGAGTCTGCAATACACTGGGTTTACTTGGCATGAAAAGCAGTCAGTAAAAGGAGATACTACAATTAATGCGATGCCGTTGCACCCACAGGCTATGAAATCTGGGGAACAGTTTAAACATAAAATCATGGAAATTTAGAGAAACAGGAATCTGAAACCCAGGCCAGAAGCTCATTCATTCAGCATACACAAAGAGACTCAGCTCACTGAACAAATATGTTTGAACGCATTTTCTAAGCTAAGTACATGCTATTAGTGCTTCTTAACCAGGGTCCACTGAACCTCAGGGGGTCTGTGGATACAAGTTATTCTGTCATGGACTGAGAAGGAAACATTGAGCATTTATTTTTATTAACTTCTACCTGGACATCATTTCCTTCAGTTATAAATGTAAGCAATAAAACACTATAGGAGTAATATGAGGATATTAATATTTTTGTATATATTCATTCAAACACAGTAGTTTGGTTAATGTATTAGTCAAGAAAAGAATATATATATTGTTATATCACACTTTCAGAAAATATTTTAATCTTTATACTTCTATATAATTTGTTTCCTTTGTAATGCCATGCATTTTATTTTATGCATTTAAAACATTATTTAGAGATGAGGTTCAAGGCTTCACCAAACTGCCAAAGGGATTCAGAAGTTAAGAACTACTGTGCAAGGTGCTGCCTTCAAGGGCTCTCAGCAATGTGGGGAATACAGAATTATGTACATCAGACAATGGGGCATAACACATGGAAAGGTCAGCCTGCATGAGAGAAAGATTTGATGGGAGTGATATATAAAACTAATTTCAGAGGAAAGAACATGCCCACCAAGTAGGAAAAGTGTTGGGGTAAGATCAGGAGAGGGCCAGTGAGAGAAGAGCAAAAAAATGCAGGATTCTTATCAGAAAAACCAAGGTGCTGAGGAGTAAAAGAGCACCACGTGGGAGAGATAGCAGGCAGAAAGTACCAGGAGCTGGGCAGAAGCCAGGCAAAAGAGTTTGAAGCATTTCTTCTGAGTCCTAGGAGAGCTGTTAAAGACTCTGTGCTGAAGAGGACAGGATCACATCCACACGTTGTGTTCAGAATCATTCCCAGCTGCTGTGTGGGGGTCAAAGGGGGAATTGCAAGGATGGGAGATAAGGTCCCCTTGGCCAGAATCTAGAATTGACATCATGAGAGCCCGAGATAAGTGTGTAGAAACCAGCATGATGGCCTCAGTCAGAAGTCACCGAATAAAATTGTAGATCACATCAAAGCCTTCACTGTTCCAAAAACATTCTCTAGCAGAAAGGAGATACTTGGCCAGTGTACCGGCTGTGAAGGTGCTGAGAGAGATACTGTCCCAGGAGCATCCCTCAATGAGGGATGGGAGTTGGTGAAAGATACTCCAGATCTGTCGCCTCCAGGCAGGCTTTTCTGAGGTCAGAGGACGCTGATAGACATGAGCTCCAGCTGCCCGTAGTGGTAACCTGCTTCTGCTTTCCCTGCATCCTCATTGCTCTTCCTGGGGTCACCTCTCAGATAAACCACTTGTCCACAAACCTCATCTCAAGGCAGTTTTAAGGGAACCCCAAACTAAGAGAGACTGTCTCCAGACCCCAAATTAACAGTAGGTTTGGAGAGAAAAAGAACTATGAAATATGTGGTATTACAGAACCTGATCATAATCAAATCTGAAATGAAAGAGCAGGAGGTACAAGGATGATATTAATTTTTCTTTCTGCCTTGTGTAACTAGTAGAAAGTTTTACAATTCTCTGAGATTGAGTTTGGCAGGAGGAAGAACAAATTGAGGGAAAGGGCATGATTAATTCAGTGTGGACATGATGATGGGCAATGGACATAGATGCCTAATAGGTGTTTGGAAATGCAGAAGCAGAGTTTACAGAAAGGATTGGATTGGTGGTGATGGCTTACTTGGAGTCATCAAGAATTTGGAGAGGATTTTGCAGGGAAAGTTGAGGAAACCTGAACTACCATGTTTTGAACAGCATGTTTGTGGAAGTGGCTGTCTTTCAGGCTGGCCTTCTCCCTCTCATAATTCTGATTCTGCCACCTATGTCTAACCACTGGCAGCTCTGACTTAGTGGAAAGAAGTTTCCTGCCTAAAATTCCTTCCAGTAATAGAAAAGCAAATTAAAAAAATTTTTTTTCTGTTCCTGTTTCAGTTTCTACAAAAGCAAATATTATTTATAGGGTGATCATAATCTTGATCATCTAAATTAAGACACTTTTGAGAGTAAAGGGAAACACTATTTATAATTATACCTGAACAGTAGGTTTAAATTGAGATGATCTTGGACAAATGAGGATATGTGGTTTCACTGATTATCTCATTAAGACCATATATCTGTCTAGAAGTATCTAGAAGTAGAAATGAGAGATAGAGAAACAGGCAAGGACAGAGAGGGACAGAGGGAAGAAGAGGAAAAGGAGGGAGAAAGAGGAAAGTAGAGAGAGGATAAGGATAAGTTGTACATCTATTTGAAAATCCTTAGTGACATAATTATCTGGAATACTCTTTTAACTTTCTTTACCTTTTTCTTTTGTACACAGGTAGGCTGGACATAAAAAAACTGAATAAGACAGAATCTGCCCAGTACACACCAGACAATCAATAAATGATTTCTCAACAATGAACACATTTATTTTTTGATAAATACTCCTAAAAATTCCATTTCACCATCAATCTGGTCCACAGGGACGTTTTTTCCCACAGTCATTTCTGGTTTTATTGCACAGTTAAATACCTGAATGAATGTTCTATTGATCAGTGTAGGCATGGAAATTTGATCTCTGCTTTTCTATTAGATTGAGTCTATTAAAATGTCTTGACTTTGGTATTTCTTTCTGTAAAATGGAGATAATTGCAATGCCCAACTCATATGATTATTGTGATGAGTAAATGAATTAAAAACACAAAGATCCTAACACATAGTAATCATTGTTGTTCCTGATTTTATTTCTAAAACAGGGATGAGGCCTTTACACTTACTATTATTTAGGCATAATATAGGGACTGTTTTTTAATTACTTAAAAACATGCCAACCTATATTCAACATTTAAAAATGGTTTCACTGAAGTAAATCAATTCTTCATATCTAGTGCACTCATAAATAGCATTCAGTGAGCAATGACATCAGATTTTAAAACTATTTTTCCTGAAATATTCTAATTTAAATATTTGAAGCTATGTTTCTAAGTATTCAATTACCTCTTCCTCTTAATATGAGATCATCTTGGCTGGGGGGCTTCCCTGGTAGCTCAACTGGTAATGAACTCACCTGCAATGCAAGAGACTGGATTCAATCCCTGGGTTGGGAAGATCCCCTGGAGAAGAGATAGGCTACCCACTCCAGTATTCATGGGCTTCCCTGGTGGCTCAGAGAGTCAAGAATCTGCCTGCAATGCAGGAGACTCCGGTTTGATTCCTGGATTGGGAAGATCCCCTGGAGGAGGGCATGGCAATCAACACCAGTATTTTTGCCTGGAGGATCCCCATGGACAGAGGAGCCTGGTGGGTTATGGTCTACAGGGTCTCAAAGAGTCAGATTCGACTGGGTGACTAAGCACAGCACACAGTAGCAAGATGGGTGGGGAAAACGCCTGGAGTTTAAATGAAAAACTTCATTCAAACAGATCTTCCATGAGTTTTTGAGAATGGAGAAAACTCCTTTAACCACCATTATTTATACTCTTTTCTGGCTTTCATAGCATAAGGGTTAAAGTTAAAAATGTGTCCTTTAGTAGATAGTATTGGCCAAATTTCTAACTTACCTAGAAATTTAGGCAAGTGTGTGAAAAAGACACCTATCGTGGGGGCTGTCGCCTTTCTTGAAGGAATATTCTCCCCTTCATGTCAGAGCTTGAACTTAAGACCTTGTATTCATTGGTCCCTAGTTGAAAGTCCCTCAGTCTAACTTTCTGCCCTTTTCTCTTTGAACACATTCTGAAACACATCATCACCTTCCCCAGTCCTCTCCTAGATAACGGAGACAAATGCCGCATCCTGTCCCTCCTTACATCCTGGAATGGTGGCAGTATTTTAATACTTGGGACATTGTGTCACTTTTGACTTACTTTATCACATTCTCTCATGGGCATTGGAGTCTCTTAGAACTAGCGCTGTCTGACAGAGCTATTCTGTAAAGATGGAAATGTTCTATGTCTACAAGTATCCAAAATGCCCACTAGGCACATGTGCTGCTGAGCGGTTATTGAAACTGAAAAGCTGAATTCTTAACCTAAATTAATTAACTAAAATAACCATAGGGAGCTAGTGACTATCATATTGGACTGTGCTTAGAGTATCTTTTCCTTCAAAGATTTCATCCAAATTGTAGTTCCTGGGGAAAACAAAAACAAAACCAAAAGTGAACAAAAATGCTATTTATTTATAGTCACAGGTGCTGTTTAAACCATGTGTGTAGATAACCACAAAGAGACATTTACTGAAATTGTGAGGTATGTTGGGAATTGGGCTTAATTCAGTTTTCCTTTGACTTCAGTGATGCTGCTAAGCTCTTGCTTTTCCCTCCACTTCTATTATCTCTCTTTAGAAATATTGCTAAGATTTTAATATTGGAAGTCCTTGGGAGTGAGTCAGACTCTCCTTTTTTTAGCTCCATATTCTGTTTCTAGGTTATCTTACCATGCTGATAGCTTCAGTACACCAGTGACTCCAAAAGTTTTATTTCCAATACACACTTCTTCTCTTTGGGGCTTTCTCAAATAGAGTATGTTCAAAACTGAACATATGACTTCATCACTGAAAGACACCAATTTAGCTAGGCAACCCAGAAATCCCCAAACTAACCTTGACACCTTCATCTCCTTGCATTAATTCTTGCCTCTCAGCCATCTCCAAATCTAATTCTTTTAACTTGGGAAATGGCTTTCAAGTTCACCCACCTCCCTTCATCACCACTGTTGCCATCATGATCCAAATCCTGGATCTTTTGCTAGTGGTTTGTACACAACCATTGTTACATTGATTTTTTTTTTTTTTTTTTTTTTTGGTAAATGTATCATGCTCCTTTGAGTCACGGAGCCAGTACAACGTCTCTAGAATTAATGCTGCCTGGAATGCTGGAATGCTCCCCACCTTCACCCCTGATTGCACTGTCCTTCTCAATATCTGATTTATCTCCCTAAGATTTTATTCAGGCCTTAGTTCAAATGTCACTCTTTAAGGATACTTTCTCTGATACCCTTGACCATATCTGTACTGCATTATACCCTTTTGTATCACCAGGTACCTCCTCTTTTGAGCATTTATCATACTTATAATTAATTGGCTTTAATATTGTCACTGCAATTTAAAAACTAAGGGAAAAAAACATAATTTCCATAAGCAGAGGAACCTGTTAGTCTTATTCATCATTCTATTTTTTGTGCTTGACTTAGTTGCTAAGTCTTGTCCTACTCTTTTGCAACCCCATGGACTGTAGCCCATCAGGCTCCTCTGTCCATGGGATTTCCCAGGCAAGAATACTGGAGTGGTTTACCATTTCCTTCTTCAGGTTATCTTCCCAATCCAGGGATCAAATCCGAGTCTCTTACTTGGAAGGTGGATTCTTTACCACTGAGTCAACAAGGAAGCCCGTTTGACTCAGTAGATACACAAAATAGGTGCTCAGTCAATATATGCTTAGTTTCTTAGTTACACAACTGTAATTTAAATATACACTCTTGTTGCCTGGGGTTAATAAGCTGAAACATGACTCAGTATCTGGATCAGGAAATTGATGGGGAAATGAGTTTGGTAACCTGTCATTTGTATGTGATCTAAATTCTCAAAACAGTGAGTTTCTCTGTGAATAAAACAATAAGAAACTGGAATCTTGGAGTTTCAAAACAAACTCTTGATGTAAACTTTACACTTGTGTTATTGCAGCTGCAAACTTCCCAGCTGTTCTGTAATATTTTAAATGTGTTTTGAATTATTCATTTACTTCTTTTAGTTCTTGAGTACATTTTTGCTTTTTAAAATTTTCAGTTAACTTGCTAACATGACTCTAATTGTTACTATTCTGTAGAACAACTTTCTTTCAAAAGTTCTTGTCAGAGACTCTCAACAAAGCCATTAACTGACCATGGTTACTGATTTCCGACGAGTCAGAGTCATCCATCCTTCAAGAAAAAAATTTTGCAGTCAATCGTCTTTATCTAGCATGACACCAATCTTCTAACTCTATTACTCAAAAGTGGTACCTTTTCTATTTTCTATGTTATAGTTTCCAAACATGAATTTGACAATTTTCATGCAGGAAGGGAAAATGTAGGTTTTCTGGACTTATATGAGACTTTTGGTCTTTGTTGATTAATTGCTCAACTGACCTTGTAACTAGCTTCCTCTCTTTGATCTGATACTTTCTTATTTCATGCTTGCAGATGTTTTAAAATGTTCCAACATTTTCTCCCCTGGGTAAGCTGGATGCTTTTTGGTAGCAGTTGACGTAGATCGCTTGGCCACTGTGGCTTAATCTGATAACTTTTCCTAATGAGTAAGATATGTAAATTGAGGATAAGAAGGACTACTAGGCTACACTAATCTAAATTTGAGATGGCTCACATCAGATTGCCTGGCTAGTGGGTTACATCTGTTTTTTGGAAGAAAGAGATTGCTATGTATATACTGCAAAATTTGTGATAAGTTTACAGTAAGTTTTTAAACAAGGTCGATTTAAAACATATATTACTTAAAGGAAACATAGGCTCTTAAAGAATCAGTCAATAGATTTTAAAAACTTAAATGTCTGCTCTCTTTAGAATATTTGAAACAAGTCACAAGAAAATCTGAAAAGTTAACCATGGAGTAAGCATCCAAAACATTATTGAAGTATATTAGTCTAATTGAATTTAACAATTAAAATTGTGACAAGATCATAAAATATTTACACCACTCTGTAATAAATAAGTATTTTGAATAGACATTTTCTAAGACCATGGAAATCTATGGTTCTCTTTAATTAACTAATTAAACTAAATAGTATTTAACTTATTTTTTAGAAACACATCTGGTTTTTCTCATTTCTTAAAGTAAATTGTAATTCACTGTTCTTTTGTCAAGGGTGGTTCCCTGATAGTTAGGTTGGTAAAGAATCTGCCTGCAATGCAGGAGACTCCAGTTCGATTCCTGGGTTGGGAAGATCTGTTGGAGAAGGGATAGGCTACTCACTATAGTATTCTTGGGCTTCACTTTTGGCTCAGCTGGTACAGAATCCTCCTGCAATGTGGGAGACTTGGGTTTGATCCCTGGGTTGGGAAGATCCCGTGGAGAAGGAAAGGCTACCCACTCCAATATTTTGGCCTGGAGAATGCCACAAATGTGTAGTCCATGGGGTCACAAAGAGTTAGACATGACTGAGCAACTTTCACTGTGTCAAGGGTAGGACCTTAGCTATCACTGTTAAGTAATGATTGAGAAGTTCAATAAAATGATTTTTTTTAATTAAGGAGCAAGAAATTCAATAAAATGATTTTTTAAATTAAGGAGCAACTATTTATAGATGGCAATTATAACAATAAACAGTCACACATACCTTCGGCAGGCAGAAGAAAACATGTGTAATAAGACTAAATTACATCTAAAACAAAGGTATAGGTTTTACATATGAATACAAAATAAATAACTTCCCAGATGCTAACTCAAATGGGCATCAAGATCGTTATCACAGGAATATTCCAGGGTGAAGGTAGGAGTGTTCAGGGCACCACGCAGTGCATCCACTCCGGAGCCACTCCAGGCCCACTATCCTACACAGGGATGGAGACTTCAGCTCTGCTTCTCATGAAATCCCAGCCTGTCCCTTATGACTTTCAGCAGGTCACTTAATCTCTCTCTAGTTTAGTGTTCACATCTGTAAACCATAAGGATAATTACACCCATTCTTCAGGTTCTTGTGTGGATTAAATGAGATACTGTATGAAAGTGCCCCATGAGTATTGGATAAATGCTAACTATTTGAACCTCCAGTATTCCCTCCATGGACTTCAAGTGAGTTTTATTGCTTAGACCTTGTAGGCTTTATATTTCTTACTGCAATATTGTCACCAGAAAGGGGCAGAGTATTAGCTTCAATAAATCTTCATTTGCTGCTATGAAGATCCTATGTGGTCAGCAACTTGATTTCTCAGAAGAAAATCTGTTAGAACCAGATTTTCTGCTTCCATCAACAGAAGCAAAACCTTTTACCTTCATTATCACAGCCCTGCCAATAGCTTTCAAGTGGTCAGGACACTAAAAGTTCTATTCAGCTTGGGGCCATTTTGCGTTATCTCCAAGAGACACTTTCACCCTGGAGAGGCCACCTGCCTCTTACAAGCTGAGATAGTATCTCTGCTCAATCCTGAGCTTCCACAAGCTGCTGAAGGCAGACATTTATCATCACAAAGGGAACTCAAAGGCCAGGCAAGAAACTTGCTGTCATTTTACCAACCCATTGCCTATTTTCCCCTAAGCTTTCCCCAAATTTTCATTAGGGTTTGAGATGGAACCAGGAAGCAAAACACAATAAAAAATATAGTAATAGTTTTTTAATTAAACTTTTTATTTGAGGTTATTACAAATGCAGATGCAGTCATCAGAAACGATAGAGAGAAATACTGTATACTGCTTAACTTGTAACTGTCACTCAGTTTCCCCCAATGGTAACATATCAAAAAACTAAAGTACAATAGCAAGAATATTGACACTGACACACTCAAAATACAGAACAATTCCATCACCACATTCTTGTCATACTTCATCCCTCCTCCATCCCTGACCTCTGATGATCTGTTTTCTATTTCTATAATTTTGTCATTTCAAGAATATTAGAAAGGTGAAATCATACAACATGTAAACTTTTGGTATTGTCTTTTTCCATTCAGTATAATACCCTGGAGATTCATCCATGAAGTTGTGTGTGTCAGTACTTTGTTCCTTTTCACTGATGAGTAGTATTCCCTCACGATGAATACATCATGGTTCATCTAAACTTTCGCCCACTGAAAGACATCTGGGTTGTTTTCAATTTTAAGCTAATATGGATAAATCTTCAATGAATATACAGTTTTTACATGACCCCTAGGGCACTTCCTGGTGGCTCAGTTGTAAAGAATCTGCCAGTGGTGCAAAAGATGCAGGAGAAACAAGTTTGATCTCTGGGTCACGAAGAACCTCTGGAGGAGGGAATAGCAACCTACTCCAGTATTCTAGCATGGAGAATCCCATGGATAGAGGAGCCTGGCGGGCTACAGTCCACGGGGTTGCAAAGAGTCAGACATGACTGAAGACGCATGCATTCAGGTCCCAGTGAGAGAGAAAGGATAAAGGAGGGGTGGAGCGAGAAAGAAAGACTTTACTCTGAATTCAGGCCTCCTAATTCCTAGCCCAGTGATCCTAGCCCCAAGAACTCATTAAATAAGTGGATTTATACCTATATCTATGTCTATATCTCACGTTGTTGTTGGAGCTAACATTTTCCCTTTTTTTTAAAGTAGATACCTTAGAAATTTGTTTAACTCC
The DNA here is from genome assembly GCA_006410675.1 of Oreotragus oreotragus. Taxonomy (NCBI): domain Eukaryota; kingdom Metazoa; phylum Chordata; class Mammalia; order Artiodactyla; family Bovidae; genus Oreotragus; species Oreotragus oreotragus. Next base: position 150,287 of record SJYX01021097.1, read on the forward strand.
TTCAGTGCAAGAAATAAAGAAAATGGGTTTCTAAAAATCCTTTCAAATATGGTCAAAAATATATAGAAAAAAAGAAAAAGTGTGTGCTCAGTCTGTTCTATAGATCTCATTGTGTGTTACTAGGGTTAGTGATGGAGGGGGCCTTGGGGACCCAGGAGCTCATCCTTCTGACTGGCAGATGAAGAAACAAGAACTTGCAGAAATGAAATCCTCTCTAAAGTGCTGCTCAGGAGGGGACTGGAAGAGTTGGAACTGATGGTTTTTCCTAGCAGGGACCCCCGTGCCCCTGACTGAGCCATGTTCTTAGATGGGACAGGCACACTGGAGACACAGGGCTTTGTTTACTATGAAGGCCTTTTGGCAGTGGGAGTGGAGGTGAAGAGAACTGGGAACTTATACTCACTCCCAGGGGTCAAAATATGCCTGTGTAGCTTGACTCCTTCTTCTAGCCCAAGGGATGTCATCAACTGTTCAGCTTTGCTAAGAGAACTCATTTCATTGGACATAAAAATGTTCAGCACTCTGATGACCATATATAGAGCCAGTTGCCACCCTGGCTCCAGGCTGTGCAGACCCAAATGGCAAATGGAGTAAAAGGAATTTAAAAATGTGCTTAAGACAGAGAGAAAGGGATAAACAAGGCATCTAATTCAGAAAGAAGGTGCTTTGAAGTCAGGAGGGATCGTCACAGAGAAAGAAGTGAGTTTTGACCCTGGGAGTGGGTTTCCAGCCTTTGAATCTTTGTGAAATATTATAAAAGCGGGAACACCCCAGGAAAGTCTGGGATGGCCAGAGGTTGAGGAAAATGTCCTTGTTTAGGGGTCTATGGAGGATGTGATTTTGAGCATCTAGATCTGGCTCATGGGGCTTTCTAGGAAACTCAGTGGTAAAGAACGTGCCTGCCAATGCAGGAGACCCAGGAAATGCATGTTCCAACCCTGAGTCGGGAAGATCCCCTGGAAGAGGTCATGGCAATCCACCCCAGTATTCTTGCCTGGAAAGTCTCTCAGAGCCTGGTGGGCCACAGTCCATGGGGTTACAAGAGTCTGACAGGTCTTAGCAACTGAGCATGGGGGAGCACATCTGGCTCTTACAAGGATTATGAGCAGTGTGAACCTTCTCAGGTGCTGCTGGAGGAGGTGGTATGAGCCCTGGAGAATCTCTGCTACCACCATCGTTCTGGAGAAAGTTGCATGGCAAAGACCTTATCCACACAATTCTTTCCTTGATAACAATTATGTTTGTTCCTTCATGTCTTGAAGCAAAGGCATCAGATGTAATAGCTGTTGAAAAAAATATTAACTGATACGATGACTGATTTATAGCTTTGTCATAAAATAAATTATGACGGAGGCAAGGGCTTTTTGGAAGCACTGCTTTTCTGACGAAGTGTAAAGCCCTTGCTCCTTTTCCAGCTATTGTTAAATTTGCTAAAAATAATGTCTGTGAAATATGTAAACATCATCCCTCCCCCATATGGAAACCATGAATTATTCAGATAGTAACTCTAAGTAGGCAGGAAAGAGTCGGATGTTGGCCTAAGGCCTTAGGTTCCTGTCCTCGACAGGCTCTGAGCTTGTCAAAACCACTCTTCAATCACCTGACTAATAGTATGGTGTATTTCAGTGACTGAATTGGTCACATAATTAGAAGCATTCTCCTCTGACTGGAAAGAAATCTGCTGGTACATTCTAAATGAAAGACAACCAACTAGTTATACCAGGTTATATAATTTAATGGTGGAACTATAGAAGGAGCCCATGAAAAAGTGTGATGGTGCATTCATTTTTGGTATAGGATTAAGTGCTTGAGCAGAACGCTTCTCTTTCAACTCCCAGCTAACGCTCCTAGCTGCTGTGTAAATGAATTCAGTGCAGCCAAAAGCCCCAGCTGGTTGACAGGATGGAATCAGTGGGGACCTGAATGCGTGGGGTCTATTTGCATTCGCCTCATTACATCTTGGGAAATGCAGTGCTGAAGTCCAGTGCAGGAGGTGAACATTTCTGCTCTCATCATTGTTGTAAGGCCAGTTTTTTCAAAACCCGGTCAACAACAGAAATTTGGTGGTAGATCTCTCTGACTTCATTGAGCCCAAAATGGCATCTTCCTCCCTTTTTTTCTCTCCCTGGCTGCTCCTTTACTTTTCTTCTCTCTTTCTCTTTCATCTGGCTTCTCCACCCAAAACAGCCAAGGGAAGTGAGGTAACAATAACCTTGTTGCATTTCACCTGGCCCACCCAGAGAAAAGCTATTTCTAGGCAAATGCGGAAAACCCAAACCTTGTGGAACTCACCAGGTCTCTAATCTAACATCCTCTGTGTGCTTCAGAGCCTAATGTTTAATTTGAAAAACAATCCAAAAATAGCATGAAAGGAAACATGGAATTTGCATAGCTATATATATATATGTTTAAGATAGTCTTTTTCAAAAACACTGTGTTTGAGAGCTGGCCCTTAACTTGAAGTTGCCCGGATTTCATGGACTCCTCGGCGATAAGGAGTGTAATTTTCACTTGAGTGACGGTTGATTTTCTGTACCATCTTCTTGGTGCTGGGGAGACTGATTTCAGACTCTCCCGCTGGAAAGCTCAAAGCTGACACTCAGAACTGTTTGCTGCCTGAAGCTAAAGTAACAAAGACACTGATGACAGGCCGATTTCTAATGTGCAGTCATACTTCCGAGTCTTATTAAAATCTTGTTTTCTCTTTCTTTCCTTTTATTTCTAACTCCCTTTTTTCTTTCCTATTTTCTAGAACTGTTTATTTTCCCTTTTGGAAAAAAAAAGTTTTTTCTCCATCGTCTTTATTTTCAAAGTTTAAGTTACAACAACTTTTTTGTAGGCAAAGCTTTGGTTTTGTTTAACCCAGCTACCTATAGATGGACTTTTTTCATCATCAAGCCATTTGGAGGCTGACTTCTATTTCCAAAATGCTAAGTCTAATAAATGGAGAAGAATAGCAAAAACCTATCATTTCAGGTTTCCTAGAGATTCAGTCCTAGTCAAGGTGCCTGTCAATACAATCTTACTGACAGGTGCTAGAAATCCATATGTGCAGCATAAGTTCTTCACTTAGAAAGGGCTGCTCTGCAGGTCAAAGTGCAGAGCAGGGAGGGTGTAGAACCCATACAGTGAAAACATTTAAGGGAGATTTAGAACTGTTGTGTAATTCTTTACAAAAAGATTCTTACCTTGGGAATCCATCAGTGGATCCATAGGTAGAAGTTAAGCTATCTGAGAACTTAGATAGGAAAAAAAAAAATTACTTGTGTTTCCTGTGCTTTAATTGAAATGTAACTTTTTCATCAATTATAAATATGGACAAAAGCCCATGGTAGTATCAGCCGTCCATTACACATCACATTACAGCTAGTTGTTGGAGGCATCTCAAATAGTTCTTTATGCTCACATGAAATTGTGATAAATATTAGACCCACTAAATATTAGATCTAAATATTAGACCTATTAAATATTAGATCTAAATATTAGATCTTCTGATTTAACATTTTAATAAAATAATATTTACTTTAACATAATTATAATTATTATTATAACTATTTCAATATAATTATTTTCCTTAATAGCCTTATGTACTTTATTTATTCCATTCAAATCATTGTTCTGAGAAGCAAACAGTGAATTGTCCAATGACTCCCTGCCACAATATAGGTTAAGAATCTTGGTTTAGAGATTAACTGATTCTTCCAATAGATGTTTTGTGGTTCTAGATTTGGGAATTGGAGAGGGGTAGAGGAAAATAGGAGAGAGGGGAGCTTGGAGTTTGTTTTGGGCCTGGCAGAGAAGCTACTTACCTCTGTTGGGCCTGTGTTCAGGGCTCAACATCCAAACAACCCTCCCAAAATGTAGAGAAAAAGAAAACAGTGCACGCTAGGTAGCAGATAGGGAAAATAACAAAAAAAGCAACACACAATTAAAAACCCCATTGAGGGATTAACAGATACACATTACCATGTACAAAATAGATAAATAACAAGTACCTGCTGTATAGCACAGAGAACTATATTTGATATCTTGTAATAAACTATACTAGAAAATAATTTGAAAAAGAATATATGTATGTGTGTGTATATATATATAATATGTATATATAATGCATACATAACTGAATCACTTTGTTGTACACCTGAAATTAATACAACACTATAAATCAACTATAATTAAAAAAAAAACAGTGAAAAAATCCACTGAAAGTCTTATAGCTCAAAGGGTTTTTAAAATCATTTCTTCCCTTTTTTGCACATATTTTTCCTGTTACTAATCTCCACACTCCCCATTTTTAAGCAGTTTTTGATGCATTCCAGAAGATACCATCATACACTTCAATGTTACTTTGCAGAGGCATTTATTTGTAGGCATAACAGCTTTCACATAACTCTCCTTCACTAGCAAGTTGTCTGGCCTGACTCTACTATTATTACAACAATGACAAAAGGCCAGGTTGCTACTAGAGTTAGTATTACCTGCAGGTATGAGAAAGGTTTATTTGCAAGACCTACAATAGCAGGGGCCAGGGAGGTAAGTCGATAGCCATTGTATGTGTTAAATTAACTCAGGGAGTTACTGACTGACATAACATGAGTTTAATGAGACAAAGTTTCCCCAGGGTTTCTGTTAAAATATTTTCATCTCAATAAAATTGAGAAGAGGAGACCTTCTTAGGAAAAGCTCTTTTTTTGCTTCTACATTACCTTCTGATTCTGAAAATTGGTAGAAAGGAGAGAGAAGGTTTATTTGCAAGACCTACAATAGCAGGGGCCAGGGAGGTAAGTCGATAGCCACTGTATGTGTTAAATTAACTCAGGGAGTTACTGACTGACATAACATGAGTTTAATAAGACAAAGTTTCCCCAGGGTTTCTGTTAAAATATTTTCATCTCAATAAAATTGAGAAGAGGAGGCCTTCTTAGGAAAAGCTCTTTTTTTGCTTCTACATTACCTTCTGATTCTGAAAATTGGTAGAAAGGAGAGATGCAGGAAGGATGAATATGGCAGCAGAAGTGCGCAGGGAAGTTTATGCGGGCCAAGAGACAGGAATAAACTTTGCAGTCACAGAACTGGATTCAAATCCCCGCTCTTCAACTTGCCTGGCTGTGTGATTTTGAGCAGTTTGCTTAATTTTCTGAACTTCAGTTCTCCATCTATAATATAGATACAATTATAGCCCCAGCTTATAGAATTATTGTGAGAATCTAATGACATAGGATGTGCAAGATGTTTGGCACTGTGCCTGGTATCCTGTAATGAGAACTTAATAGTAGATGGCTCCTGCAGGGGTGGTGCTGAGACAGGGTGAGTATGTCAGCAGGAAGAAGAGACAAGCATAAGAACAGCTGCTATCTTGACCCATCTGCCGTGTTTATCTGTAATCAACCAGCCAATCCTGTTCTACTGTGAAGGGATGTTCTCTTCACTGGGCTGCTAGTATCCTGGCCTCCTTCCTTTCCTCTTAATAATCTTGGTGGCCTTATTGAATTACTGGTTTGTCTCAGTTTTTCTAACTTAAAAACCAGGATCTTAATGATAATTAATATCTACTTCACAAGCTGGATGAACTAGTATATGTGTGAAGTCATGCTATTTTTCAAAGTCACGATAGTGACTCCCCTACTCTCATAATGAGGATGTGAGCACTGAGATAAATGTATATGTAGATGCCGGGTTTTTTGTTTTTCTATGTAGACTACCTAGTTAGTATTTTAAATATGATAACCATTTAACTGATAAATAAGTTATGTGAAAGTCTTTGTAAACAGCAAGTATTATTTAAGCCNCTCTCATAATGAGGATGTGAGCACTGAGATAAATGTATATGTAGATGCCGGGTTTTTTGTTTTTCTATGTAGACTACCTAGTTAGTATTTTAAATATGATAACCATTTAACTGATAAATAAGTTATGTGAAAGTCTTTGTAAACAGCAAGTATTATTTAAGCCAGCAATTTATAATTTTTATTAGTGCTGTTCAAAATAAAAATAATTTGGTCATTGGGAAATTGCCTTCTGGAATTCTTTGGCCCTCTGTTAGGTAAGAACTTAATTCCATCAAAGGGTATGAGATCTCTAAGTTCTCCTCTTGTCTAATCCCCAAGGAACCAGGGACAATCCTGAATGATTTAGAATCGAATCTTGCTCTTCTGTGAGTTAAGACCATCCCGGACTTGACCTTTGGTCAGCATTCTTAATAACCATTCTTGGAGTATGATGTTAAAAAGTGATTGATAGACGGTATAACAGAAGAAATTTTGAGTATTCCTGCAAACACTCCTTGCTTCTTCCAATAACCAATGATGTAAACCTCATATCTTCTGTGAGTTAAGACCATCCTGGACTTGACCTTTGGTCAGCATTCTTAATAACCATTCTTGGAGTATGATGTTAAAAAGTGATTGATAGACGGTATAACAGAAGAAATTTTGAGTATTCCTGCAAACACTCCTTGCTTCTTCCAATAACCAATGATGTAAACCTCATTCATTAAAAATCAACTTTCTTAAATTTAGTTATGTCTTAGGACTTTTTAAAAAACTCAGCGAGTGCTTAGAAATCCCTATAATGGTCTCTCACCTCCTACAGTGGTACCTCTGGACTTGGAACAGCTTGAATATGAAGGCTGCTTTGTCTCTAACCCTATGTGCTTATTTAAACCAACAAATATATTTTACCCATGTTATTATATAGAGCCTAGACTAATCTGTCCCTTATTTATTAAGAGTTCATCCACCCAGGCTTTCCTAGTAATCTAGTGGTTGAGAATCTGCCTGCCAATGCAGGGGACATCAGTTCAATCCCTGGTCTGGGAGGGTTCCACATGCTGCAGAACAAGTAAGCCTGTGTGCCACAGTTACTGAAATTGTGCATTTTATAGCTGTAGCTATTGAAACTTGTATGCACAGGGCCCATGCTCCGCAAGACAGGAAACTGCAATGAGAAGCCCAGGTACTACAAGAAAGAGCAGACCCTGCTCACAGCAACTAGGGAGAGCCTGCATGTAGCCACAAAGGCCCATCACAGCCAAAAATAAACAAATACATATTTTTTTTAAAAAAAAGAGTTGACAGTACTGTAAAGTAAAATAAAGTAAAAATAAAAATAAAAAAAAACAGAAAGAAAAAAAAAGAGAAATGTCATAGGGAGATTTTATTTACCATATTACTTTAAGATACTGGGTAAGATACTGCAAGGAAAACAAAGAGAATTATGGAAGAAAATGATCAACTGTTGTTTAACAGACCGTCAGTACCTCCTGTGACCAGTGGGAAGAAACCAGCTGCTGAAGCTGTCAAAGCTGTGACCTCCACTGGCCTGCAGCCATCCTGGCCTCTGGTATCCAGACCCATAGGATGATTCACCCAGTACTAATTTCATGATGGTTAATAGTACACTCATGGCTAGTGTGCTATGAGTCTTGATTCAAAGTGATGTTGTGACTGTTTTAAAATAGTTCATAGTGATAACTTATTGGTAGAGTAACTCTAAAGAAATCATGAAGGCAGAGCTCTTTACAAAATTAGTGGCCAATATCCAGGCTTGGTGGAGAAGGAAATGGCAACCCACTCCAATATTTTTGCCGGGAAGAATCCCATGGACAGAGGAATCTGGTGGGCTACAGTCCATGGGGTTGCAAAAGAGTCAGACATGACTGAGCATATCCAGGCTTGGGTTGGAAGCCTTTATCTGAGGGAGTCTTACTTCTTGTGCTTGGCTAGAATAGCTCAGGGATGCTGATTTATAATTTGCTGCTTTTCATTCCAAGCTTTGGCTGTACATTTAGGTTAACTTATGCAAAACTGGCAGAGGTTAAATTCTAGCTTTTTCTAGTGTCTTAAGTTTGATCATTTCCCTCTGGTTAGTGTGGAGAGAACTAAAGCCTTCTGTTCTGACCAACAACCACAACCCAAATAAGCCAAGACACTAGGGAAATACTGGGGCAAGTGAAATGAGTACAGTTTAGAGCAGTCAGGCTGAGGCACGGAGCTCAAACCAATGCTGGGGCAGTGTGAGCCATGTCTCCAGGGGCCTAGCACACTTCTCATATGAAACTTTAAAGTATGGGTGGTTTACATAAAGTTGGGAAAATTCATGTACTAAATAGCTCTGTTTCTTTTACTTCTCTGTGCCACTTTGGGAACTGTGTTAATTTCCCCCTGAGGACCCATTCCTTCCTCCCTTTTGGTCCCTGAGATTCAGGTGGGGCTGACTCACTTTCTTTCCACCTGTACCATCTCCAGGTGTAGTTATGTATCGCATACCTGACCCATTAGACCAATAATCAGATCAATAATGAACTATCATCCAATTTGGGAAAGTTAGATCTAGGTCTTTTGTTAGAGATTTTAGAACAGGTGCTAGCCATCTTCTGGTGTAGATATACTGGTAGAAGGCAAACCTAGCACTTCTGGAGACCATCTTTGTTGCTACAATGAGAAAGATTACCTGAGAATGAAGCCAACACAGAGGAAAGCAGAGTAGAGAGACAGTGACAGATGTACCATTTGAATCCCATTAGATGAGGAATCTAAGTCAAACTTTGCCTAAAATGACAGGTGTGATTAACTGATTTATTTTTACACAGGACAATCTAGGTTAGGCTTCTGTTACTTGCAATAGAAAGTGTTCTGAATAGTATATTGTCTTTTGTAGAGCTTGTGTATCAGTCAGCTATTGCCACAATAATGCTACATAACAAAACACTGAAAGACTCAGAGGCATCCAATAGTCATTTCTTTCTTTATTATGAGTTAACTGGGATTGGGTTAGTCTAAGTTGGGTTTGACTGGACTTGGTTCTAAGCCTTAGGTTGAGTCAAGTGTACTCCATATATCTCTTACACTCTTTTGACAAGTGGCTATTTAGGGCATACTGCTATTTTCACAGTGACTGACAGAAATGTCGGATAGCAGTCCCAACCACATAAGCACAGTCCGAGCCCCTGCTTATGTCCTGTTCACTAACACTGCATTGGCTAAAACAAGTAATTTGACCAAGTCCAACATCAAAGTGGGGAAAGGCACCTTCATGAGGTGAAGAGAAGGGAGTGAATATTTACTGAACAATAATCTAATCTACTACTGTCTGAATTGAAACCAAAGGAAATAAGAGCTAGTGAAAGTCGCTCAGTCGTGTCTGACCCTTTGTGACCCCATGGACTATCCATGGAATTCTTGAGGCCAAAATACTGGAGAGGGTAGCCTTTCCCTTCTCCAGGGAATCTTCCCAACCCAGGGATTGAGCCTAGGTCTCCTGCATTGCTGACAGATTCTTTACCAGCTGAGCCACAAGGGAAGCCCAAGAATACTGGAATGGGTAGCCTATCCCTTCTCCAGTGGATCTTCCTTGCCTAGGAATCGAATGGGGGCCTCCTGCATTGTAGACAAATTATTTACCAACTGAGCTACCAGGAAATAAGGGCTGCTGCTAAGTCGCTTCAGTTGTGTCTGACTCTATGCGACTCCATAGATGGCAGCCCACCAGGCTTCCCCGTCCCTGGGATTCTCCAGGCAAGAACACTGGAGTGGGTTGCCATTTCCGTCTCCAATGCATAAAAGTGAAAAGTGAAAGTGAATTCGCTCAGTCGTGTCCCACTCTTAGTGATCCCAGGGACTGCAGCCCACCAGGCTCCTCCGTCCATGGGATTTTCCAGGCAAGAGTACTGGAGTGAGGTGCCATGTCTACTTATTATCAAATAGTGTGATTTTAAAACTATAAGGCTATAAATATAGTGATAAATAAGCAATGTAATATATTTTAAACAAGTTAATGTAACAAATGGTGATTGAATTTTTTAGCACTGAGTGCTGTGTATTCCTGAAAGATTCAATCTTCTAATTTGTTTTCTAATATGATGTTGAAATTATTTCTGACATGAATAGAACATCATACAGGCACCACCTTCTGATCAAGATATTATTTTGGTCATATGTAATACATATAGATATCAACTGATGAGGACATTCAGAAACAGTTTAGTTTAATTTTGAAATTTTACCTCACACAATATGCAAATATTGTGAACCCCACAGAGCCAACAATTGAGAGACACTAAATGAATTCATAATATTTATGATCATCATTCTTTGTCTCCTAGTCTCAGGTATTTTGCTAAATGAGGCTCAGTGATATTAAGTAATGTGACCAAATTCTCAAATCTGACAAGGACCAGAGAAGGACATCTACCTGGATCTGTGCTGGGTTAAGACTTGAGCCTTTATTTCACTATATTGTAGGAAGTCTAGGTTAAACAATGATGATGAGTTGGCAGCAATTCTAGAAAACACTACTGCCCTGATAAATGAAACCATTGCTCCAGTCCTGCTTTGAAGCAGGAGGTTGGATTTGGCACAATGAAGTTTTGTTAAGGAAAACAGTTGAGGGTGGCAGCTCTGTGTGATGGTGAAGAGCATAAGATCTTGTGAGATTCCCTTTGGGTCAGTGGTCTGCCTTGTACCAGGCAGAAGACAGCTATCCTGACCTACAGCTTCATTGTGGGAAGTTAATGTCATACTACATGAAAAGATCTTTATATAACCTGTGGCCAGTGGAGCACAGTTATAATAAAGTCCAATAAAAAAAAACAAATACAGAAACAGACTAGCTCTCTGTCCTGGAGATTCTATAACTGACTTAACTGACTTGTGTAAAACAGAGGCTGAACGTGGTAATCTCTTGAAATTAATTTTGACCCTTACAGTGTTTAGTTTTAGGGACTTTTCTAACCACTTGAAAAAAAAATTCAAGAGTGGCAATGTCCTCGCTTTAGTGTGAATGGTAATAGTTGGTATCTGGGTTGCTTGAATGATCGTGGTTGGGCAGAAAAAAGTTCCTGATGAAGCAGACACTTTCAGTGTCAAATTCCACTTTCACTACCTGAAAGCAAAGCTTTATAGTTAAAATTTTTGGATGAAAAATAGGATTTTTTTTTTTTTTGCCTTCTTTGAGTCGAGGTGACAGTGGGTTGAGATTTGAGTGCCAAATAGCTGGAATCAGTAATAAAGTCTCCTTCCACTCAGAAAATGAAGAGGAAAAACTGCCTCAGAATTTGTCATGTCTCTGTTCTACTATATAACAGTTTATGGGTGATAAAATAGATGATGTCCATGAAAACATTTAGAATACAGGTAATATGTGAATATTATTCTGTTTATAAGGCACTTTTCAAACTAGGTAAGCCCAACTTAAAACTAATTGCATGGGAGGGATGATTCCAGACACATAGAGAGTGTGGAGGCAAGTCTGGGGCATCTGCCCACTTTTCCTGAGCTCTGAAGGGGGAGGAAATCTTGATATATTTTTGTAAGTCTTCTTCTCCTCTTCTATTTTTAGGATGGGAGGGTGGCTTCAGTGCTGGATGAAGATCTGAGCAAGCACACAGGGTTGAGAAAGGCCCAGAAAATGGAGTAAGGCACCTCCCTCCAGCAAATTCTGGAGAGAAGAGAGGGGGGGCCCTGGGTGGCAGCAAGCAGGTGACCTGTCAGAACATGAAACAAGGAGTTCCGAAGTTCTGGCCTTGCCCAGATAATATCCTGTATCCCACATCTAGATGTTACTTCTGAGAAGGTGAGCTTTCCTTTACTCCCCAGATCTACTTACAGAGAGCAAGGAGGTTCAGCCCTTGACTATTTTGAGTTTCATAAGCAGAGTGACATAACCGCACCATGCTATTATTTTTGTGACTTCAGGAACTCATTTGACCTAGCTTTCTCTCTCTCTCTCTTTTTTTTTTCTTCCATTTGAAGAAATATAGGTGATAGGTCAAATCGGTAGCTTTGAAATTGTGAGTCTCAGAGCTCTAGCAGTTCTCAGAAACCTCAGAAGATCTCAAAAGCCCCTCAGATTTGGCAGACACGTAGGACAAGAGAGAAGAACTCCTCTCCCTTCACTCCCCTTCACTTAGAATCCTTTCTCATTGAGGTTTTATGGATGACTCTGAGCAGCAACTGCTGTCCTTAGCCATCTGGAAGCCAGTTACTAACTGCTCATGAAACTCCCCTCTTGCTCCGTGGTCCTTCAAAACCCTGAGCATTGGAGTCAAGTTCAGATGTCGTTCTTGGAAGAAGGTCCTGTGTTATGAGTATCACAAGTGGCCCTGGA
>SJYX01021097.1:162617-186387 GCA_006410675.1 Oreotragus oreotragus
GCAATCTTGATTCCAGCTTGTGTTTCTTCCAGTCCAGCGTGTCTCATGATGTACTCTGCATATAAGTTAAATAAGCAGGGTGACAATATACAGCCTTGAGGTACTCCTTTTCCTATTTGGAACCAGTCTGTTGTTCCATGTCCAGTTCTGACTGTTGCTTCCTGACCTGCATACAGATTTCTCAAGAGGCAGGTTAGGTGGTCTGGTATTCCCATCTCTTTCAGAATTTTCCACAGTTTATTAAAGAGTTTAGCAGAGCAAAAATCAGTTCCAATCAAGCAGCGCCAGACGGGAAGCGGTTAGGAGGGGTCCACCCACAGGAGCTGGGGAAAGACTTAAAGGGGGCAGAGAAACAGCGGAAGCAGAGGAAAGAAACTGATGGGCGATAGCTGAAAGCTGGTTGGTTGTCCGTGGTGCGCATGTGCCGATCAGGCGTTGATTCTGTAAACTGGAGGCGTTTACAGGCCACATTTCAGTTGGCTCACACAGACCACCGAGGCATCAGTGCCACCTCTGTCCAGGGGCCTCTTTGTTTAATTAAAGACAGGGGCAAGGGCCAGAGCAGCTCTCCTGAGCAGAGTTCCATGCAGGAGAATAAAACTGGGGAGGACAGTTAGGGACATGCTGTGGAATGTCTTGATGATGGGCAGCCAACTCTTTACACAACCAAAAGTACGGGGGGGCGTAATTCAAGAGCTGGCTGTGTGACTTCTTGTTGGGGAAGGACCTTTGTTAGACAAAACACCTAGAAAAGACATGTTGGTTCTGGAAAGGGAAACCTCAGCATCAGGCCAGAGTAAACAAAGAAAGACAGTGAGAAAGCTGACATGCTCAGTAATAAAAGTAGGAAGAAATGCCATATTCTGTCTGCAAAGGAGACATGAGGGAAGTTTTGAAAACAGCACATGGCAGGGGGGCAAAGGACAGGGAGGAAATCTTGTCCGGGACGAAATCCTCTATAGGAGCTAAAGCATATGGAGGAAGGGGCTTCCCCGGTGGCCCGGTGGCTAAGACTCCACGCTCCCAATGAAGGGGCCTGGGTTCAGCCTCTGGTCAGGGAACTAGATCCCACATGCAGCAACTAAGACCAATTCCGGCCAAAGAAACAAATATGTATGTTTTTTAAAACAATAAAAAGAATATGAAACAAGTCCAAGCTTCCATTCTACTACTGGCGGCTCCGTTTCTGCCTCTCCCTCCTCACATCTCCCAAGTCTAGAACGGCTGTCTCTCAGATACACGTGTGAGAGGTGAGGAACAGTGCGTGTGTGACCCACGAAGCTCACATGGTCAGGGCAGAGAGCAAGCCTGGGCAGGATGCCAACAGGAAAGGAAGGAGGGAGCCCAGAACAGGACATCAACGTGAAGCACGAACGTGTAAATTGGCTTACCCGGGAAGCCGTGCAAATTTCCAAGACAGGAATACGTTAACGCGATTTCACGTTCATCTCAAACACCAGGAATCCCACCTAACACCTTGCTGTTGTTCAGTCTGACTCTGCAACCCCATGGACTGCAGCACAGCAGGTTTCCCGGTCCTTCACTATCTCCCGGAATTTGCTCAGGCTTATATCCATTGAGTCGGCGATGCCATCCAACCACCTCAACCTCTGTTGCCCGCTTCTCCTCCTGCCTTCAATCTTTCCCAACATCACTGTGGCCCCACATATATACGCAACCTTTCCATCCAACTCCTGATAGTTTGGGAAAGAATGATGGCATGCATAGATTACAGCGTCCATATTGTCCTCCTTCCGCCGGTCCATAACTAATTTTTAACACCTTAGCACCATCACCAACGCTTATGTAACCTCAGGACAGATGGGCCCACTCAGATTGATTCCCTATTCTCTCCATTACCATCTCGGGCAAGATGGATTTGGGGATGTCAGTTTCACCGTTCTGCCCATGTGTTCCCAGCGGTGTCAAGTGAGAAACACCACTCTGCTTCTACTCCATCACCTCCATGTGTTTGAGAGGTGTGTGTGTGTGTGTGTGTGTGTGTGTGTGTGTGTGTGTGTGTGCGCACTCACTGTGTCTGACTTGTGGGACGCCATGGACTATGGTATACCAGGCTCCTCCGTCTATGGGGTTCTCCACAGGCAAGAATACTAACGTGGGTTGCCATGCCCTCCTCCAGGGCATCTTCCCTACCCAGGGACTGAACCCCTGTCTCTTGCATCTCCTGCATTGGCAGGTGGATTCTTTACCACTGTGCCACCACCAGGAAGCCCCTAAATACATGTGCTTCTATGCAAATATTCTGATGAGCTCAAATGCATATGTGATTATTCCATTTCCTATAGTGGGTGAACTTATTCCACAATCTATGAAAGGCCAATGACATGTTTCTTGCAACTGCTTAAAATATTCCTCAGCTGAGGGTCCAATGTTTTCCCCAAAACTAATTACAAATTCAAAACGACAGTGTAAGAGTCACATGGCATCTTGTTGTTTTTGGAATGATGCCTTCAGAACGACATGATTTCACCCGTCACCTGGACTGTTCTGGACTGTTCTAGACTGTTCCTTGACTACAATAGTTTACACTTCAGAAAGTTTCCTCCTGATGGGAAACTGGACTCAGAACAGAGCACCTCCAGTGGAGGCTGTCTGATGAGTCATCAGAACATTAGAGAACAGTCAGGATTCATATGTTTGTCTCAATGGTTACATAACACTCATTGCTAGAGAGACACTGGCAATTAGTTTTTGCAATTATCGTGCTGGTTCTCTTTTCCCATCTCCTGAAAAGGTAACCAAAAAGGGCTCAATGATTTGACCTTATCCCTGGAGTATGTCCATGATCTTCTGGCTTTCTTTGGAGTGTTTGGGAAAGCAGCAAACCTAACCTGCAACCAAGTATTTCCATTTGAAAAGGATGTGATAATGCAAAAACAACCTGCCTGGTTCCCAGGTCAGTGACCCTGCAGCCTCCCTGACGTTGCCAACCATCTTCCAACCTACCATCACCTGCCTCTTTCACTTATTCGTGCTGCTGTTTCTTGCAAACGTTCATCCTGACCCTTACAGCCATTCCCAATTGAACACATCTGAACTGGTCAATTCCTCTTTTGAGTTTTCACAAGAATTCCTATTTCTATTTCAAAAACCCAAAGCAGCAAATATCTATCTACCCTTTAGCAGTAGTGCTTTTTAAGCTACTGTTTCTATTTCAGTGCCTTTATCAACAGATACATGCATGAGCTAGGAGTTTAGTCATGTTCATTTTATAAATGGTCTTTTATTAACTGCACAGTTAGCAAGCTCAGATGAGCACACACATGTACTAGGGCCTTTTAATTTAAAACAAAAACACTATCTACCCCTAACTTCACAGAATGTATAGTCTAAAAGTGTTTATTTACCCAAGTCAAACAGATTTCTTAGTGACACATGTTTCTTGCAAGCTATCAGAATTTCTAAGGCATGCATCCACTTAATAAAAGGGCTTCCTAGGTGGCTCGGTGGTAAAGAATCCACCAGCAATGCAGGAGACGCAGAAGACAGGGGTTTGATTCCTGGGTTGGGAAGATCCCCTGGAGGAGGATATGGCAACCCACTCCAGTATTCTTGCCTGGAAAAATCCCGTGGACAGAGGAGCCTGACAGGCTGCAGGCTATAGGGGTGCAGTCAGTTGACCACAACTGAGCACGCATGCATATGCACCACTGAATAAATCATTTCCTTGTTACTCCTGGGTAATTTACCTCTTCATCTCTGCTCTTTGCTATTTTCTTGCTGCCTTTATTCATACGTGTTTATCTGAGAAGCACAAAGTAGGTAAAAATTAAATATTTTCACTTTACATAATAATTGAAGTTTAGGAGAAAGATTGAAACTACAGCCAAAAATCTAAGTTGAATACAAATAAAGTTTTAATATTAAAAACTGATTTTTTTCCATCCTATCTGTGAGCCTTTGTTGCTTGTCCAAGGACAAATGAAAACAGAATGCATTTCAGGCAGAACATTTGTCAGAATGAATGGTAAATGGCAAGGTGACACCGAAGACTCATACTTGGGTGTCACGTGTGCCTGTGCTTCCTGGTCCCAGACCAGAGCAGGAGCCTCCACACAAATCAGGCAGCTCAGAGCCCGTGGCGAGGGCTGTGTACACGTGTGTGTGTGTGTGTGTGTGTGTGTGTGTGTGCGTGCATGTTCAGTCATGTCTGACACTTTGTGACCCCACAGACTGTAGCCTGCTGGGCTCCTCTGTCCATGGGATTTTCTAGACAAGAATACTGGAGTGGGTTAGACTATTACAAAATAATGTCGACTCTGATCATTTGTCAAAATAAACTGAAGTCAGAGGAGAAGAAAGTGTTCTTGGCCAGGCAATGCTGATGAGGTGGCAAGCAGCACAATGATAGCACATAATAACCCCTCAGAGAGAAATTCTTAAGCCCTCCATGCCAGGAATCTTAGAAAGGAACACAGAGGCAACCAAGAAATCAAAGTAGTCCTGGGACTTCCCTTGCGGTCCAGTGGTTAAGACTTCACCTTTCAAGGCAGGAGGTGAAGGTTTGATCCCTGGTCAGGGAGTGAAGGGGCTTCCCTGGTGGCTCAGTGATAAAGAATCCGCCTGCAATGCAGGAGATCCTGGTTTGATCCCTGGGTCAGGAAGATCNGTAGTCCTGGGACTTCCCTTGCGGTCCAGTGGTTAAGACTTCACCTTTCAAGGCAGGAGGTGAAGGTTTGATCCCTGGTCAGGGAGTGAAGGGGCTTCCCTGGTGGCTCAGTGATAAAGAATCCGCCTGCAATGCAGGAGATCCTGGTTTGATCCCTGGGTCAGGAAGATCCCCTGCAGAAGGGAATGGCTACCCACTTCGGTTTTCTTGCCTGGAGAATCCCATGGACAGAAAAGCCTGATGGGCTACCTAGTCCATGGGCTGACAAAGAGTCAGACAAGACTGAGCAACTCACAGTGACTTCTTTCAGGGACTTAAGAGCCCACATGCCTCATGAACAAAAAACATGAAACAAGTAATACTGTAACAGATTCAATCAAGACTTTAAAAATGGTCCATATCAAAAAAAAACTTTAAAAAAAGATAAATCAGAGCAGTCTTTATGGCATCATGTCTTCTCCCCCTCTTGCTGACTAACCGAGCCCCACCATGCTAAGCAAGGAGGCCAGGGAGGACGAGGTGGCAAGTGTTGGGAATGAGGTCAGATAGGAGAGAGGCCCTCCAGGGAAGCTGGAGGTGTGCATACTGGGGGAAAAAAAAAAAAAAGGGTACAATTCCATTAGGAATAGTCTCATTTAGGACAGTGCAGCAATTTTTAAGATAAACAATTTTCCTAAACATTCCTAGTTACTTGAGTCACTTGTCTCTGGGTCTTAGTGGAGTTCCCAGCCTTTCTGCTCATGTTATCTTCTCAGTGCAAATGGGAAGCTGGAAAGGGTCAATATTCACACCAGTTGGGTGTTTCAAATAAGGCAAGTGAAAAGTGAAAGTGTTGCTCACTCAGACGCTTTGGTGAACCCATGGACTGCAGCCCACCAGGCTCCTCTGTCCATGGGATCTCCCAGGGGAGAATACTGAAATCCAGGTGTAACTTAATCCTGCAACCACTCCCATGATGGAGGGACAGATGACTCTATGTCCCTTTTTCAGGTGAGGAATCTGAGACTCAGGGCATAGAAGTTACCTGTTGAACCTCAAAACTGACAAACACGCCTAGCCTCCTACCCTGAGCCTCCACGCTCCTTCCTCTAAGGGGCCGGCCTCCCTGCTCTCGGCCCCCATGGCTCCACCTGCAGAGGCCCCTTGGTGCCTCCTTAGCCGATTTCACTGTGCCGTGAATTACTAGTTCTCCCGGGCTTCCGTGTGGCACAAAACACCATCAGAACACAAGGCCTTTGTTTCAGTCTTGCTGAGCTCTCACTGTGACTGGGAAAACAACAGCTGGTTCCTCCTCACTCTTGCCAAGATTCCTCATTGTCCCCTGAACCAGTTTAAGCAATCAGAGGCCTAAGCAACATTGCTACCTCCAGCTCCAACTCCTGTAATTCTGGGTGAAAAACAAAAAATTCATCATTGGGCAGTAACAGCAGGAATGAGAAAGCTGATCAGCTTGTCCGCCGGGTGTTTCACTGTCTCTGTCTCATTTATTTGAGCTCTCTAATTGGCGGTCAACCCCATGCCAGAAGCAGAAATGCATGCGTGGCCTCAAGCTAACTGTCTCACGCCTCTGGCAGTGAGGAAAACTCACCACCAGAGCTGCCTGAGGTTGTCTAATTCCTTTGTTTTTTGTCCATTTTGAGGGCAACTGAGATGCACCGTGGTGGACACGGGCCAATCACTGACGCTCTTCTGTCCTGTGCAGAACCTGAAGCGGGTGGCAGAGACCTGGATGGACGAATTCGCCGAGTACATTTACCAGCGGCGCCCGGAGTACCGGCACCTGTCCACCGGGGACCTCTCAGCGCAGAAGGAGCTGCGCAGACAGCTCAAGTGCAAGGACTTCAAGTGGTTCATGGCAGCTGTGGCCTGGGACGTGCCCAAGTACTACCCTCCGGTGGAGCCCCCGCCCGCGGCCTGGGGCGAGGTGAGGCGCCCGGCTCTCCAGCACCCCCACGAAAAACAAAGAATTTATCCCCCCGTCCCCAGCAGGGGTGGGATGGAGGCTGCTGAAGCCCTCTGCTCCCTTGCCCAGCGGTCAGTAAAGGTCGGCTGAAACCATCTCTGATAAGCATCTGTTCGGCCTCTCTAGGAGCTGCTGGGGAAGGGAAGTGAGCTCACCCCTGGAGCCCTTGGCCACTGTTGACTCTGAAAATTGATTTTTTTTTTTAATGCACCTGGAAAATATTTTGATTTGAGATTAGTGAAACTGCCCTAAGAGCTGGCAGAGAATGAAAATGTCTCTGGTGCTGCTGTGTACATAAACGTGCCGTGATGTCCACGATACAATCCCTCCCTCCTCCTCACACAGCCTGGTTGCTATTTGTCAGAGCAAGGATAAGGTGTCCAGGGGCTGGGCAGCTTTCCTAACCAGGTGTGCCAGGCAGAATCACAAGGACAGACTTTTCCAGAATACCCAGCAGAGGCACGTGTGGAGCCTCTTCGGTTCCGTGGTGGGGGTTTGGTTGCTCCGCCATGTGCAACTTCTTGTGAGCATCTAGACTGTAGCCTGCCAGGCTCCTCTGTCCATAGGATTTCCCAGGCAAGAATACTAGAGCGTGTTGTCATTTCCTTCTCCAGGGGAGCTTCCTGACTGAGGGACTGAACCAGCCTCTCTTGTGTCTCCCGCATTGCCAAGTGGGTTCTTTACCAGCTGACTCACCAGGGAAGCCCCACTGGCTCCTTAAATAAGGACTAACCTTCCCACCTCTGAGTGCTGCTTTTTAATTTTATTTCATGATCTAAAATGGAAAGAGCTGGAAAGCCTCCATTGGCAAATTCAAACCACGTATCTTTGGGCATGTAAAGGATTCTCGTGATGGGTTCAGATCCATTCAGCCCTGCTTGTTCCCTTAGGAAAGAGCATGCTAGAGCAGGGATTCAAATGGAATGGTGTGGACTTAGCCCATAGTCTCATCTGCTCATGGCAGGGGACAGGGCAGGATGTTCTCACCATTCCAAGGCTCTGGGCTTTCAGAAGCCAGGTGTAGACTGTCTCGCCTCATGGAGGAGCCTTCCCATCATTGTCCTTGGCTTTGCGGTATGGGGAGAACATGTCTTTGCCTGCTTAGTGTCTGTGACTTAGCGGAGCTCTGAAAACTGGGGAGGCCTGCGTGTGGCAAGGAGGGGGCGTCACTTTCCTTCCAATGCATCTTAAACATTTCATTAATGCATCCCTGGGATATTAATAATATTATGCTGCTAGCATTCTTTTTGTTATCTACCAGGGGCTTAATTTGCAGAAACAGAAACTTAAGGTATACTCCAGAGAGAGCAATGTCTAACCCATTGTAAGACATAAGAATTTGTTACCCAATAAGTAGGTAAGTTTCTCCCTCGAGGTTTTTTTTTTTTTTGGTTCAGGTTATGTTTGTCATCTTTCTATAATAATCTAAAAACGGTCCTGCCTTAGTGACTAAGAACATCCTCTAAGACCTCCCAGTATCGCTGTGTTCATTCACAGCTGGGTTAAAATCTCATCCATCTTCTCCCTCTGTGGACTTATAATTTTTTATTCCTTCCTGTTACTACCTAAACTGCGACTGATCACATTTTCCCACATTGCCTGACTAAATAATAACTTGCATTTATAAAGCACCTTGGAGGGGAAAGAAAGCATCTTGCTTGGAAACAGATTTGAAATTTCCCTGAGGTTCTAGAAAAGATACAACTTTGCAAGAATAATCAAATAAGAACCATCTTACAACCAGGTAGGCGATGCCAGTTTCTGTATCTATTACTCTTTGTCTTGGGGTGTTTTTTTGAGTTTTTTAATTTTATTTTTAATTGGAGGTTAATCATTTTACAGTATTGTGTTGGTTTCTGCCATACATCAACATGGATCAGCCATAGGTATACACATGTCCCCTCCCTCAAGAACCTCCCTCCCACCCCTCTAGGTTGTCACAGAGCACCAGGTTTGAGCTCCCTGCATCACACAGCAAATTCCCACTGGTTATCTAGTGTATCTGTTAGTCTCAACTGTCTCATATCGCCGCATGGTTTGCCTGGGCCCTAGAGACATTTGGGATCATCATTCTTGGTCTGTACAATCAGACATGGAGAATGTCAGATTTTTTTTTTTTAATATAATGGCAAATGTCTTTCCCCAAAGCTTCAGAACAGCAAACGAAGAAAGGTCATGTTTAGGTTTAGGAAAACAAGAAGGTGGCAAAGTAGTTCTAGGACCAGTTACATTTAGTGACATTTATTCAGTGAAGGGTGACACACAGCAAGGATGAGAACTCAAGATGGGAGGAAGGCAGAGGGAAGGGAGATCAACAAACGACAGGGTGTGGGGTGTAAGCCATACTTGTTTAGGTTTAGGAAAACAAGAAGGTGGCAAAGTAGTTCTAGGACCAGTTACATTTAGTGACATTTATTCAGTGAAGGGTGACACACAGCAAGGATGAGAACTCAAGATGGGAGGAAGGCAGAGGGAAGGGAGATCAACAAACGACAGGGTGTGGGGTGTAAGCCATACTGAAAAATACCCGTTTCCAAGCAGAGGGGACTAAGAGTCATGCCTGGACATTAAATGCAGGGGGCAAGGACACAGCCGGCCAAGAAGTTTGTTTGGGTTTCTCCATAACGTGGAAAACCCAATATTTGCAACAGAGCTTAATCGAAATGAAGTGACGAACAGGAAAGACCATTGTCAGCTCTATATTGCATAACAGTAACCTACTTCTTAATGGTAGATAAAAATTCTAACTGTGCAGAACATATCTGTGGACCCATTTCATCTCTGAAAGAAATTCAAAGTTTTCACTCGTTTTTCTTTTCCCTCTAAGTGGGGTGCTTTTGTTTATTACTTTATTTTGGAATGATTTTAAATGTACAGAAAATTTGCCAAAGAAGGTACAGAAGGGTGATGTACATCTTTCATCCGCTCCTAATGTTAGCATCATATGTTTGTGACGTTAACCACGGCACATTTAAACCCAGTAATTAGTACTGGTGGGCTTCCCAGGTGGCACTAGTGTTTAAGCATTACCTGCCCATGCTGGAGATGTTAAGAGACGCAGCTTCGATCCCTGAGTCGGGAAGATCCCCTGGAGGAGGGCATGGCAACCTACTCCAGTATTCTTGCCTGGAGAATCCCATGACTGCGGAGCCTGGCAGAGCTGCAGTCCATGCGATCACAAAGAGTCAGACACGACTGAAGCGACTTAGCACAGAACACAGAGTGCACAATTAGTATCGGTGCAAATGAACTCAACTACAGACTTTATTCAGATTTCACCAGGTTTACTTTTCACCAATGTCCCTTTTCTGTTGCAGGGCCCAATCCAGTGTATGAAAAGGCTATTTTATTCCATAATTTTCCGCATGGGCCACACTCCTACATAAATGTAATAGGTCACTTGCTGTTTTGATAAGAAAGTGAAAAGGGAAACACACACTGTGTCTGTGTGTGTGTGTGTGTGTGTTTTAAAGCAGTGGTAGCAAGGAACCACAAAGCCCCAGCAACGAAAACCCAGAATCCCTGGTGGGCGCCCTGTGGCAGGAAGCAGGTAGCTTGCTGTCTTGTTCGCTTGTACTTGGAGCGGCTTCCACCTGCTCGTCCGGGCAGGCACAACTCGAGGTAAACGGTGAAGACCCAAGGCAGTTTCCGGCTCAGGTCGTTGGAACCCAGCTTGGAAAGGACGTGTGCATTACAGACCATAACAGCATATAAACTGCTGCTCATTTCCCTGAGAGACTCCGCCGGCTGTCACACGTGTCTCCAAGCCCATCCGTCTGCTCCCACCCTCCTTCCTGAGGCTCATTCTCCACTGAGACGGGAGATCAGGCCACCGCCTCACTCAGGACCTTCCAGCAGCTCTCTCGGGGTCAAAGTCCTCACTGTACCTGAACAACCTGGCCCCTGTTGTGCCCCTCCAAACTCAGCCCTTCCTGGTGGCCCCCAGCTCCTTTTCTCCAGGACCTCAGTGCTGCTCCCCATCAGGCTGGGCACAAGCCCACCTTAGGGCCCTGTCACCTGCTGTTTCCCCAACTTAGACCCCAAGGTGCTTCCCTCACTTCCTTCAGGCACTTCCTCAAAAGCACTGTTTTCTCGGGGGGCCCTCCCCGACTGTCCCCCCTGTCACGATGCAGCAATGAATATGGGGTTGCCCACCTCATCTGCTCCTAACCCCCTCCCCTGCTCTCTCCTTCTCATCAGCATTCCTCACTATGCAGCAAGCTCTGCCATCTACTCATTTCTTGTGTTTCTCGTCTATCTAGAGAGTCAGTTCCAGGGCAAAGGGATTCTGTTGATTTGTTAAACTATGACTGCCCTTCAGCAGCTAGAAGCAGGGTTTGGCATATTTTGTTGTTCAGTCACTAAGTCGTGTCTGACTCTGCGACCCCATGGACTGCAGCACACCAGGCTTCCCTGTCCTTCACCATCTCCCAGAGCTTGCTCAATCATTAGCTTCTGAAAACATGAAAAAAAAATTTAATGATAATAAACATCTCCTAGAATTCCATTAGTGATTGCCATTGTTAATAGTTTGATAAATATCTTTTCAGACTGTTTCTCTGGGTTTATGTATTTTTCTCAGATAATGAACTTGCACTGCTAATGCAAAACTTGCATTTTTCATTTACAAATGGCTTGTGGACATCTTCTTATGTCACTGTGTATTCTTGGCATCTTTTTGTTGGCTCCTAAGAATTTCATAGTTTCTTTCTACCCTCCTCTTTCCCTCCCTCTGTACTTCCAGCCTTTCTTCCTTCCAGTATCTGTAACAATCTCTTGAGTTTAGCTGCAGGGAGTACAGTAGGCTGATACATATGTATGCTATTTTTAGTCAGAAAAATATACCTTATGTGCTTGCTTGGACACAAGTTTGCAAACACATCATGAACAGACAGTACTTCCCCTGTTTCATAAGGAAACACTGTGGTAAATTCTTATGAAGTATTGTGTTTCAGGAGTTCCACAGGGCTGAGGATGGAATTTTGCAGACTGGCTGGATCTCAAGGCTTGTGAAGAGTGTTTAACAGACAAACACAAAGAGTATCCCGAAAACACCAAATGGCATTCAATTAGCAAAAAATCAGAGAATCACTCCTGCTACAAGACGGATTCCATATTTCAAAAGAGATCTCAACATCTTTGGAGGGCTCCACTGGGCAAGAGAGTTATGTTTCTCTCTGAGGCTTAGGGAAGACCTCATCTCCAAAAATATGAAAGAATGGAGTCCAGAAAAAGTAAAAGGGGGTACGCAGGGGTAGGCATTTGGCTAGGAATGGCCAGCAGATGAGCTCTTCTAAGCCCCGCTGCCACAGGCAAATGAGTTTCTAAAAGAGCTCAAGTTTTAACATCAAAACAAGAGAAAAAGGCAAATCACATGATGAGAAACACAAGCCTGAGGGTCTGGGGAAACAACCCTGCTCACAGGATGTGCTAGCCCTTCTGGTTGAGTCTGGAATGTAAGTATGTTGATCTTTTAACCTCTTGCTTCAGCCTCCCAGATCAGGGACCCAAGAAACCTTCCAGCGATCCCATTCTTCCTGAGATAATGTTTGGGTTGTGTTAAGACAGGTCGCTGCTACCTGCTGGCCACAGAGCTGCTTGTCACAAACATTTACTGAGCACTTCTTGTCTACCGAGCACTTCAATTTACCTGATGTGAGTTGCCTTTACTGTGTGTCTGCTGCATGCTTACCCCCTAATGGCTAAGCAGAAATAACAGCAAATGAGTATCTACTGGAATGCCTGGAAGATCTATCAACCAATGAAACAGGCTTGCAATGAGTGCTTACTCTACACTGGGCAATCTCTAGTAACACAGGGTCCTTTAATTCCTCATGGCCCAAACTCACCTTGCCACATGCAGATCATGATAATGACAATCAATCCTCTCTTTGAGGCGGTGTTTTTTACTTTGTCGCTTACTCTGTGGACCACCAGCATCAGCATCATCTTCAAAACACTCATTAAAAATGCAGCTTCCTAGAGCCCACCGCAGTCCTACTAACTCACAGTCTCAGGGGGTGGATGCAGGCATCTCTCGGTTATATCAGCTCCTTACCAAACGAATCCCGTGCACGATGAAGTTTGAGAGCACTTCGGGGCCTGGGGCAGAACTCCTGATTCATCTGAGTAAGCATAGAGAAATCAAGAATTCAGTACTGTAACACACCCACTTGGGTTCAGTGATCTTCCCACAAAAAGGAGAATCTGAGATCCTAACTGATCAATGATTGCTGACTACCAAAAGGAGAAAGACAACTGATTGATTAATATATGGGAAAACAATCAATGTCATAAGGGATCACAGAATAGCACTAGAAATGAAAGGTTATTTACTTATCCAAATACCAATGATTTAAAAAAAATAAAACCTAGCACTACCAGTGTGATGAAATTAGAACTCACGCACTGCTGCTGGTGACCAACAGTGATGCTAACTTTTTGGAGAACAAGTTGGCATTATCTGTCAAAGTCCTTAAAAATATTCCTATAGCATGCTGCTGCTGGTCCTGCTGCTAAGTCACTTCAGTCGTGTTCGACTCTGTGTGACCCTATAGTCGGTATCCCACCAGGCTCCCCTGTCCCTGGGACTCTCCAGGCAAGAATACTGGAGTGGGTTGCCATTTCCTTCTCCAATGCAGAACAGTGAAAAGTGAAAGTGAAGTTGCTCAGTCGTGTCCGACTCTTAGCGACCCCATGGCCTTTAGCCCACCAGGCTCCTCCATCCATGGGATTCTCAAGGCAAGAATACTGGAGTGGGTTGCCATTGCCTTCTCCACAATAAATGCTTACTAAGTGAATAAACAACAAAGGAATGGAGGCTCTTGACACCTTGTCACCTCCGCATGCACAGTTGTTTACAGGCCCCCACAGGAAGCCAGATTCTACCCACCTCACCACATGGGAAGGGTCTCCACATCACCCCCTGGCCAGTCTGCAGAGTCTGCCTCTCTGGGAAGCCTGCCCAGGAAGAGATGGTATGAGTAATGAATCTCAGGTGACTGATTCCGATGGACTGACAGGTCCACATTCCAAACCATAGTCCAGCAAGATATGAAACCTTCTCTTCTGACATCCTAAGGAGAAGAAAAACCTCCAAATGCAAAAATCCTCTGTATGAACAATTTCCAAATTCCCCCTGCCAGCTTCCTACTCCAAGGGCAAGAAGAGATTAAAGTCACCTCTGATGGAGGCAGCATTCTGCCCTCTGGTCACCAGGGTAGTGGGTGGAGTGAGGAGGCGACACGCCCTGAGAAAATAAATGGGATTTTGAGTCATGTAGTAAGTTGAGCACCGCTTGGTGCTCTTCAGATAGAAGCAATGCACTTTCCATGATGTTGTGCCAGAGAAGAAACCTGGGTGAGAATGGGTTTAAATCAGAAAGCTGTTCTTCAACCAGGCACAGAGGAAGTGAGTGTCTCTTTTTTTTGTGTCAAGATGCTAAATGGACAAAACAGAATTTCCTATTACTTTTCACCTTCTTATTCCTTCCCCTCCTTAGAATTCATGAATTCGCTATAGCCATTTATAGTACTCCTTCATTATTTTAAAAAAAAAAAAAAGAGTTGTGCAGAATCGCACATCTTCACATGCATGAAGGACTAAAGGACATAAAACAGACAGGCGTGTCTCTCCCACTCAGGTGTCTTCCAGCTGTCCTCAATGTGCCAGTCTTGGCACAGCCGTTTGTCATCTCACCATTGTGCAAAACATTTTTTAAAAAGCCTTTATTTTAAAAATTCATTTCAATGCCCAACTCCTTCTGCTGCTATTTAAACTCCTCGCTCAAGATTCAAGTCACCCTGAATGGTGGCATCTTCACGCTGACAGGCCCCCGGAATCGTTCCAGCTCTCCCACTCAGCTCCAGCTGCTCTTGGCTTCCTTTCACTCTCTCTCTGATCCTCTCATGGTACGTGAGGTCTTTAGATTTCTCCGTATCAGCTGCCAGGAAAGGAAGCTTGACACTAGGGGGTGCGTTATCTGATAATATGATGCTGTCTCTTTCCAACAAATTCTATGCAAGATGGGCTGCTGAGACAGAGGGGAAAGCCGGGGTCTGGCTCCTTCTCTGGGGAGAGTAATGGCCAGTATTCTCACCTCCACAACCTCCACTGGCAGCAGAGTAATCTGCAGAGGACTGGTCTTACTACTTTCTTGGCAACCGTGCCAGTACCATCCCCACCATTCAACTGCTTTCTGTCTAAACCAGATCTGTAAATTGAGCAGCTGTTCAGAGATGATTTGTCATTCTCTGAGTGTATGAAACTTGAGCTGTCATTTATTTTCTCAGGCAGAGACAATCCCAGCATAGTGTAACTGGTTCATCTCTCTGGGGCTCTGCACCCAGGCTGAGAAAAATGTAAGACTACATAAAGAAGTACATCATCCTTTCAGAATCTACTGTGTGCTTTCAGAGGTCTCTACAATTGAAGACAAACTTGGTGTTTCAGGATAACTGTGTTCTTTTTTAATGTTTCATTCTAGGCTGTGCTGGGTCTTTGTTGCTGCACAGTCTTTCCTCTAGTTGCAGCAAGCAGGGACCATTCTCTAGCTGTGGTGTGTGGGCTTCTCATAGCGGCCGTTTCTCTTGTGGAGCAAAGGCTCAGGGATGCTGTTGCTTCACTAGTTGTGGCTCCTGGGCTGCAGAGCACAGGCTTAATTGCTCTGCATTCATGTGGATCTTTCCAGATCAGGGATTGAACCTGTGTCTCCTGCACTGGCAGGCAGATTCTCTACCACTGAAGCATCAGGGATGCCCAATCAATGTGATTTTAGTTTCATATCACCTGCTGAGCAAATTGGACATCTTAATGTCTCCACATTAGCAATATGATCCACGTCAGAGGTGTTTCAGAGCTGAAAGGTTTTTTTTTTTCTTCTTTTCTATAAATATGCCACACAAAATTTTGTTTTTTCTAGTTAGGGCCATGTGACAGGAGTAGATGCAATTTTAAGTGTATGTTAGCCTAATTGTGACTTCATTTTAGTGTTGAATTATCAATGACTGGTACCTTTCTCGTTTCAAGAATGATATAAAATTAACAGAATTTGAGGATCACTCAACATTATAGCAGCATTTCCAATCCACAGCCTCAGGAGATTGGCATGGATGGAAAAATTCAATATAATTTCTCCAGCCAGGAACACCCCTTCCCCACCCATTCTTTCACAGAAACCCCACCTGGCTTCTGGGAGAGAACTCCGAGCGGCCCCTGTGGGAACAACTGCCCTTAACTTGTCTTAAAAGTCCAGTGACCTTCCACACATTGATGGAAAACAAACAAACAAACACGAACAGGCAAACACTGGGAAAGCTTCTTGGGGTCCTGGAAGAACACTGAGAAAATACTGTCATGCTGAACGATACAGACAGATGCCAGCGTACATCATTGAGCTTAGAACTGGTTGTATCATTTGCAGGCAGAGAGTAGTTAAGAACAAGAGCAAATATTCCTCCAAGTGGCTTGCTATGAATTCAGCTGTCTATTAGCAGCAGGTCTTGGCTGATCCTGTTCCAAACTCCAGGACGTGCAGTTACCGCACTGCTTAGACGTAAGTCATCCCTTCCATTTGCAACTTAAAGGTCATCAGTCAGTCTGAGATTTTGTGAGTGGCCTGAAACATAACTATCTCTGTCTTGGGTTGAGAGATGGGAAAATCAGCGTGTGTGGGCTCCCCTGAAGCCTCCATTCTTTCTCCACATTTGATTTTCTCACAACTATCTCTTTATGGGTTTTTATCCCCTTGATTAGATTCCAAGGAATTGACTTTGACCACCTTTAGATTTCTAAAACTCTCTTTTTATCCCATCAATAACAAACTCTTAGATCTTTCCCATTTATGGTGACATGAAAGGCCCTTCTCTCAAGCTTCTATTGCCAACATGATGTCTGTTAGTTGGTCAGTGTCTAGATATGGTGACCCATCTGTTAGGCATGTTACAAAGAGAAACTAACAAGGTAATCTCAAGAGTAGCTTAACTTTCTAGACAATCCCGAAAACAGGAAGGACAAGTCAATTTTTCTTAGTCTTGTTCTAGACCCAAATCATGTAGAACTGGTTACACACATTCAAGATCTTTGCCCATGCTTTTTTTTTTTTAAGCCAGAATTGCATACCAGTTGGCAGCAAACAGTTTGGTTCCAGATCCTAATATCAAATACTGCTCTTCTACTGAAAATAATCAAAAGCCATAGGATGTGATGTTAGAAAGCTAACATTTTTACTACATTCTTGTTTTAAAATATACTGGGGTTTCTAATGCTAAAAACATGGGTAACAGCACGGTTTTGTTAAATCATAGCCCAGACAAAATATATAGGATCACGAAAGAAAAACCATACACAACATGGATGTCATCTTACATAAAACTGGTGACCAGGAGCCCCAGAGCAGGGTTAGTGGAAACTACATCAGGCGGCAGCAGGTGTGGGATCAGCAGGAATGATGGTAGGGAAGAAGAAGGAGAGTGTGGATGGTGCTACGAGCTGCAACTCAGAAACCAGCAAGTATTCACCCCCAAAAGGAACCCATCCTTTACAAAACAGGAACAAAACCCTCAACTCTGCAAACGGGCCAGTGAAAGTCAAAGATTCCCTCAAAGGCTCCACGCTGAGGACAAGAGCAAGGAAACCACAGGAAACTAGTAAGGGGCCCCAGAATTCAAAGGAGCTGAGGCAGTCCTCTGCCCTACATCTCTCTCTGCAGGATCTCAGAAGTGCTCTGAAATATGCCCTCTTGGAAAGACAGAGACTCAGTCTTTTCAGTTCCCTTTCCCTCACCTTGCTAAAAAAAAAATAAAAGAAAGAAAAGAACCTGCTGCTACTGGGATCCAAAAAGAAACACCATGGATCCCAGGAAGACAAAAGCTTCTAACACCAGAGAAGGAGGTGTCTGAGCTGGATCTCAGGACATGTTGGACAAGCACCTAGAAAGGTAGCCTCACTTTTCTGGAGGGAAAGACCCTCAGACTCTAGATGACACAGAGTTAGAAGCACAAGCTCCTATGAATCAGGCTCTCCCTGATAAAGAAGTCATCATAGATATAAAGAGGTATGTTTTAATCCATCACAGTAATGACACAGACGAGAACCCTACAGAGGAACTTCCCAAGAGAATGGCTAATTTGTATGTGGAAAATAAAACCAGATTACAATAAAACCCCATACAAAGATTTAAATGAACCAAATAAAGTTCCCAGAGATGATGACAACATCCCACAAATGTGGCCACAAAGAGGATGACAGGTGCAACAGATTCCTAAATGAGGTGAAAGAAACATAAACACAATCTAAACTTGAAAGAATCATACTAGTTAGAATTAAAATAGCTCAGAAAGGAAACAGTTGAACAATAAAGTCCTACTGTAGAGCACAGAGAACTATAATCAATATCTTATGATAAACCATAATGGAAAACAATGTGAGAAAGGATTTACACACACACACACACGATTGATGTGAAATGTGATGAGATTAAAAACAGAGCTGAAAACTCAAGAATGAAAAGAGAAAAAAAATGAAAGAAGGAAAAAATATCTCAGAAACAAAGGCAGAATTAGAAGAAACAAAGAAACAAATAGAGACATGGGAGGTCCAGTAAGAGAAACCGAGGCTGGAAGGGAGGAGAGTGAAATTAATAGCAGAAATAAAGAAGAGACGGAAGATTCTACCAAAGATTTGAAACAACAGAAATTTAATGAAGATTTAACATCAATTCTGAAAGAAGAATGCCAAACCTCCAAAAAATGAAAGGCACCAAAGACATAAAGCTATATTCAAGAAAATCTTCAAAAAGATACCTGAATCTACATATTAAAGGGACTGTAGCTGAGTTCTAATTTCGAGAAAATGAGATATACTAAGGGAACATTTCATGCAAAGATGGGCACAATAAAGGACAGAAATGGTATGGACCTAACAGAAGCAGAATATATTAAGACGAGGTGGCAAGAAATCACAGAAGAACTGTACAAAAAGATCTTAATGACCCAGATAACCATGATGGTGTGATCACCCATCTAGAGCCAGACTCCATCCTGGAGTGTGAAGTCAAGTGGGCCTTAGGAAGCATCACTATGAACAAAGCTAGTGGAGGTGATAGAATTCCAATTGAGCTCTTTCACATCCTAAAAGATGATTCTGTGAAAGTGCTGCACTCAAGATGCCAGCAAATCTGGAAAACTCAGTGGTGGCCACAGGACTGGGAAAGATCAGTTTTCATTCCAATCCCAAAAAAAGGCAATGCCAAAGAATGTTCAAACTACTGCACAATTGCACTCATCTCACATGCTAGCNGAATCACAAACATTTTGTGCCAGAAAACAATAGAAGAACAATGTAGAAATCCGTTAGAAATTAAAACATGAGCAAAATATTTTATATCCAACCAAGCTGTGCTTCAAGTATGAAGGCTTTCAAATTTAAAAAAAAGTTATAAACATTCTAGATCTCAGAGATTTATTTTCCCAAGAGTCTTTCTGAGGAACCCCACTAGAGAATGAGCTTCAGAAAACCAAGAGATGTTTAGATGAGCTTGGCCTGCAGTCTGGCAGAGACGGGCTGTAAGGATAAAAGGATATGTAAATGTCATATGGTCAGACGATGCGTAACAGAAATAACACAACACAACACAAATAACACAACAAACGAATACAGAACATAAGCAGAAAGCAGAAGAAATTCCCTCAGGCATTAACTAGGATTAAAACAATACCACCTGCATTTGAAAAGATGGCTCAGAAGGTAAAGAATCTGCCTGCAATTTAGGAGACCTGGGTTCGTTCCCTGGGTTGGGACGATTTCCCTGGAGAAGGGAATAGCTACCCACTCCAGTATTCTTACTTGGAGAATTCCATGGACAGAGGTTATAGCCCAAGGGGTCGCAAAGAGTCAGACAGGACTGAGCAGCTAACACTTTCACTTTCATCTAGATCTAGACACTGAGGAGAGGGAATAAAAAGGAAACGATTGTAGATAATTAGTACTGCCTGTCTCTTATACACATCTCCCTGAGAAATCTGTGTGCAGGTCAAGAAGCAACAGTTAGAACTGGACATGGAACAACAAACTGGTTCCAAATTGGGAAAGGAGTACGACAAGGCTGTATATTGTCACCCTACTTATTTAACTTCTATGCAGAGTACATCATGCAAAATACCAGGCTGGATCAAGCACAAACTAGAATCAAGATCGCCAGGAGAAATATCAATAACCTTAGATATGCAGATGACACCACCCTTCTGGCAGAAAGTGAAGAAGAACTAAAAAGCCTCTTGATGACAGTGAAAGAGGAGAGTGGAAAAGCTGGCTTAAAACTCAACATTCAGAAAGCTAAGATCATGGCATCCAGTCCAATCACTTCATGGCAAATAGATGGGGAACAATGGAAACAGTGACAGACTTTATTTTCTTGGGCTCCAAAATCACTGCAGATGGTAACTGCAGCCAATGAAATTAAAAAATGCTTGCTCCTTGGAAGAAAAGCTGTGACAAACCTAGACAGCATGTTAAAAAGCAGCAACATTACTTTGGCAACAAAGATCTGACTCATTAGAAAAGACTGATGCTGGGAAAGACTGAAGGCAGGAGGAGAAGGAGACGACAGAGGACGAGACAGTTGGATGGCATCACCAACTCACTGGACATGAGTTTGAGCAAGCTCTGGGAGACAGTGAAAGTCTGGCATGCTGCGGTCCATGGGGTCGCAAAGAGTCAGACGTGGCTGAGCGACTGAACAAGAATAAGCTCAGAAAATCAATCAAGGACCATTAAGACTGGAACATTTCTAGTAAAACAGTTGTAGTTTTTAAATGATGAAAAGCAACATCACTTTGCCAGCCAAGGTCTGTATAATCAAAGCTATGGTTTTCCGGCAGTCATGTATGGATATGAGAGACGGACCATAAAGAAGGCTGAGTGCCCAACAACTGATGCTTTCAAACTGTGGTGCTGGAGAAGACTCTTGAGTCCCTTAGATAGCAAGATCAAATTAGTCCATCCTAAAGGAAATCAACCTTGAATATTCATTGGAAGGACTGATGCTAAAGCGAAAGCTCCAATACATTGGCCACCCGATGCCAACAGGCAACTCATTGGAAAAGACCCTGATCCTGGGAAAGACTGAAGCCAGGAGGAGGAGGTGAAAGAGGATGAGACGGTCGGCTGGCATCACTGACTCCATGGACATGAGTTTGAACATACTCTGGGAGATGGTGAAGGACAGGGAGGCCTGGTGTGCTGCAGTCCATGGGGTCGCAAGGAGTTGGACACTACTTAGCAAATGAAAAACAACAATAGTACATGGAAATGAAAAGCAAACAAACCTAAGTTACACTCTGAATCACAAACATTTTGTGCCAGAAAACAATAGAACAATGTAGAAATCCGTTAGAAATTAAAACATGAGCAAAATATTTTATATCCAACCAAGCTGTGCTTCAAGTATGAAGGCTTTCAAATTTAAAAAAAAGTTATAAACATTCTAGATCTCAGAGATTTATTTTCCCAAGAGTCTTTCTGAGGAACCCCACTAGAGAATGAGCTTCAGAAAACCAAGAGATGTTTAGATGAGCTTGGCCTGCAGTCTGGCAGAGACGGGCTGTAAGGATAAAAGGATATGTAAATGTCATATGGTCAGACGATGCGTAACAGAAATAACACAACACAACACAAATAACACAACAAACGAATACAGAACATAAGCAGAAAGCAGAAGAAATTCCCTCAGGCATTAACTAGGATTAAAACAATACCACCTGCATTTGAAAAGATGGCTCAGAAGGTAAAGAATCTGCCTGCAATTTAGGAGACCTGGGTTCGTTCCCTGGGTTGGGACGATTTCCCTGGAGAAGGGAATAGCTACCCACTCCAGTATTCTTACTTGGAGAATTCCATGGACAGAGGTTATAGCCCAAGGGGTCGCAAAGAGTCAGACAGGACTGAGCAGCTAACACTTTCACTTTCATCTAGATCTAGACACTGAGGAGAGGGAATAAAAAGGAAACGATTGTAGATAATTAGTACTGCTGAGAAAAGAGCAGAATTAGGCATTAACCAAAAAAAAGAACCTTCAGATATTACATACAATACTAGAGTAAAGGTAACTAGCAGAACAACAACAAAAAAAACCCCACAAACCATATGAAATGCCAAAGATTACAAAGAGAAAAGAAAATGAATCACACAGTGAAAGATTTACTAGAGACAGTAAATAAATAATAAATCAGCATGTCATAGCTGAGATCAAACAATAAAGAAATCTGTTAAAAGAAGAAAATTCAGATCAACTAATGAAGCCAATCTAACTCTCTGTGGTTATGATATATACCACAGTCAAAAAGACACAAAGATTAAGGATTAAAGAGGAAGCATAGCTACCCCAGGGAAACTTTAGTAAGAAAGCACAAGTTCATATTTTAATACAAAACATAGTAGAAGGAGGGGAAAACAAACTAAAAAGTTAAAGAAAGCCAAAAAGATACAATAATGACAAAGACTACAATCTATAGAGAAGCAACTTTTATGAGGTAGAAACTGTTGTAAATGAAGAAAAGGACTGAAACATACAAAAATGGGACAACAAACATCTCTCAGTCCAAGACATACCAGGTAAACCAAACTTAATAAGATTCCATATGATCGAAACCATGTGATTCGGAATTCCCTGCATTCCAGTGGCTAGGACTCTAAGCTTCCATTGCCAGGGGCTGGGTTCAATCCCTGGGGATTGAACTAAGATCCTGCAAGCCGAGGGGCATAGCCAAAAATAAATATAAACCTGGAAAAAATAATAATGAAACATGTAATCAGCACTGTAAATAGAATAGACCTCTTTAACTCTGAAACATTTTTTTAAATTCACATTATTTTCAAGTACACAAGTTTGAATGTATGTTCCTGTTATAAAGAAACTAGCCTCAGAGATCTATATATAAAAAGAAATCTAAACACAAAATTAATAGAATAAACACTTAGAGGATTTTAAATTTAAATTGGAAATGGCAAAGTGGATTGGGATTTTTTTCCCTTGCTTTTTTTTTACTTTTTTTTATATAAATTTATCTAATTGGAGGTTAATTACTTTAAAATATTGTATTGGTTTTGCCATACATCAACATGAATCTGCCACAGCTATACACGTGTTCCCCATCCTGAACCCCTCTCCCTCCTCCCTCCCCATACCATCCCTCTGGGTCATCCCAGTGCACCAGCCCCAAGCATCCAGTATCCAGTTCTGTTCACGGAGAAGGACTAGAAACAATTCCACTCCAATCTCACAGGCACATCTAACTCTCAATGTGGTCTCTAAACTGGATTCTCCACTCAGTGGAACTAAGGATCCTTGAAGAAATGACTGATCCTAGTTGTGGGCAGGAAATGAAGGAAAATGGGCTGAGACATTTTGCCCCAGAAAGTAAGGAAGGGAAGGAAGCAATGAGGGTCTGATCGAGAGGACACAGGTTGGGATGCTGTTTATTCAGCTGCTGCTGCTGCATAGACTCTCAGTTGTGTCCAGTTCTTTTGTGACGCTATGGACTGTAGCCTGCCAGGATCCTTTGTCCATGGCATTCTCCAGGCAAGAATACTGAGGTGGGTTGCCATTTCCTCCTCCAGGGGATCTTCCCAACACAGGGATCGAACCTGTATCTCCTGCAAGTCTCCAGCATTGCAGGCAGGCTCTCTACCACTAGCACCACCTGGGTAGTCCCAACTAACCTTTAATAATTATGACAAAAATGTTCAAGAGGAGCTACAGAGGACCTAGGATGGTACAAAGCTTAGTAGTAAGCTTTCTTTTCTTTTTTAATTTATTTTTTAATTGGAGGATAACTGTTTTACAATATTGTATTGGTTTCTGCCACACAAGAGCACAAATCAGTCATAATTAGATAGATAGAATATCTATATATGTATAGATATTATATGCTTGGTTCTATATATGTATAGGTACTATATATATCGGGGAAGGCAATGGCACCCCACCCCAGTACTCTTGCCTGGAAAATCCAATGGACGGAGTAGCCTGGTGGGCTGCAGTCCATGGGGTCGCTAACAGTCGGACAGACTGAGCGACTTCACTTTCACTTTTCTCTTTCATGCATTGGAGAAGGAAATGGCAACCCACTCCAGTATTCTTGCCTGGAGAATCCCAGGGATGGGGGAGCCTGGTGGGCTGC